>PVKM010047322.1:0-11485 GCA_004027735.1 Carollia perspicillata
TTAGTTCATGTCCATGTGTCATACGTTCTTTAGCTTCTACATTTCCCACACTACTCTTGCCCTCTCCTGTCTATTTTCTCCCCACCGTCTATGCTACTTATTCTCTGTACCTCCTCCCCCGCCTCCTCTCACTCCCCTGTTGCTAACCTTCCATGTGACCTCCATTTCTGTAGCTCTGCTCCTGTTTTAGGTGACCGCTTAGTCTGCTTTTGTTTTAGGTGTGGATGTTAATAACTGTGAGTTTGCTGTCCTTTCACTGTTCATATTTTTTATCTTCTTTTTCTTAGATAAGTCCCTTTAACATTTCATATAGTAAGGGCTTGGTGATGATGAGCTCCTTGAACTTGACCTTATCTGAGAAGCGCCTTCCAAGAGGATCATTCTTGAACCTTCGGATCTAGTGGCGTTTGCTTGCTAGGTTTGGGCCTTGCTTGGGGCCCCTCACTCCTTCCTTCCTCCTGCTCCCCCTTTTCCAACGGAGAACGTCTCTTCTGCCCCTTCCCGCCGCTGTGCTGTACGTGGGAGCTACGCAACTTGTCTGGTGTCACAGATTCAAGGCTGGCGTTTCGCCTCCGGATGAATCCCACTTCAAGTCCCATCCTTATCTGATCCAGGTGACATTTAGATAGAACTTTGAACTTTAGGCTTCAGAGCTGATACGGGCGTAGTTTAGACTCCTGAGGATGTCGGGATGGAACAAATGCACGGTGCACGTGAGAAGGAGAGGGATCAGGGCACCGGAGAAGCGTGCTGCGGACTGCACTATGTCCATAATTTATTAATTTAGACCCTGCCTCTACCTGAATGATGTTTCCTAAAGTGCTACGTAGTCTCAGAACATGGAGCAAACTACAAGGAACAAGGCAATGGTGGAGATGGCAGGGAAACAGCCTTAATATTCCAAATTGCTACTCTGGTACCCCTGGTTGTCATCGCAGTTAGGGCCAGGGAGGGGAGGGAGGACGTTCAGCTTTTCCTTTCTATAACTGTAATATTGAAATACGACACTCATCCCTTTTTAATAAAAAGTTAAGTACTTCCTAAGTTTAATAGCCATTGTTCCTTACCACAATACTGCGATGTAGCTAGGGCAGTTACGGTCACCCCCATTTTAACAAATGAAGAAATGAAGTCCCTCACGTGAATTATAATTATCCTTGAACTTGGACAAGCGAGGGGGAAATGGGCAAACAAACATAACGCGTGTCTTCCGTGCGTGATGCGTGTGCTGGGGAGACACCATTGACCTGTCTTGACACCTCGTGTTTCTGCTAGCCCTCGTCACAAAGCAGCCCGGAGTGACTTTGGTGGACTGGTGTTGCCACCGGAAGCGCTTGTGCCCTCCTTCCATCCCCAGGGGTGTCTCCTGCGTTCTGGTCTTCGCGGCTCCATGTTTCGGTGGCCGAGGTGGGCCTTCTCGCCACCCTTCGCTCTGGGCCAGTGCATTCCTCTCCCCAGTGCCTCCACTGAAACGCAGCTTGGATCCTGTCGTCGTGGGGGCTGGGGACTGAAGGAGCCCCTCGCAGAGCTCAGGAATCTGTTCTGGAGGATCCCTGGCACGGGATTTTCCAACCTTTCCTCGAACAGTTGGGCAGGGACCAGCTGCTAGCGGAGGCTGCTTGTCCTATTTTTAGCCAGCTCAGTGTGTTAAGAAAGTTCCTTCTTATTGCGCTCCTGAATGTTTCCCTTTAACATCCACACAAGATGTGTGAGTCCAGTCTTGCTTTTAAACGACCGTCTTCCAGCAAAAATGAGGTGGCAGCACCGATTTGTTGGTGGAGGGAGGGAGTGGTTCGGCCGGCCGGTCTCCGAAGCATCGCCTTGGTTCCGGTTCGTAACCTGTAGAGGAGAGTGTCGGTGCATTTCCTCCATCTGGCAGGTGATCTGTAGCAACCCCGCAACGGTGGGACATCTGCTTCTCTCCTCTTTTTAGCTTCGCAGAAACGTCAGATATGTCTGTGCCAGGGGAATTTTTAAATCTACCGGTCTATTCCCTCTCTTTGCTTTTATAGCTGTTGTTTTTGGACAGCGTATTTCCGCATTACGGCACAAATGTCTACACGCATACATGCCGTCTTATTTATCTTCTGTCTATGAAACATGTCCCACTTGGTTGGAGGTTTTGCCCACAGAAAAGTCCCAGTTTTTATTAGTATTCATATATAATTAGGCCGGCACAAGAATGCAGCGATAAGGCTTTGTTAACGTGTTTATTGGTAAAATATATGTTAATATATCACTAGTAAAGTAATGCTGATATCTCCTAGGTTAAACCACTATATTGCACAATTTATAAAATGGACATCCTGATGTAATAGGACTAAATTGTAAGACATATTCCTAGTGAAACTTTAGTCTTGATTACTACCCACTTCTGCTTATTTTTCCTACTGTCTGGACTTCTTATTTTACCTCCAAGATAATAAAAGCAAGAAAAAAAAAAGCTGAGAAAGTAATAACTCAGTTAGTTATTTTCTGATAAGTGTATTGGCTGTGGAGACTGAAGCTATAAGCTAAACTATCCATGACTTTTAATCATACCCATATCCAATTATCTCAAGTTATCAAAATTTTCTGTCGTTGAATTTCTTACAATTATTATTCAGGCGTAGCTATTTTAAGTCCTCTCTAAGGGTATAAGGTAGTGTTGTTCCTATGTTGGTTAGTCAACAAATAGAAATTTTAAAAGAAAAACATAAAGCCAAATATTTCAAAAAATAGTTTTAAATTATCATGCACCTTTGAAACGGATGCCCCTCACACCCACTGACATTTATCAATAGGTTTTCAAACTGTCTGTCTTAAATCGCGGTGTCTGGTTTTATAGCGCCCCTTTAAGCATACAGATTACTCTGTTAAATAAAACACTCAGAAAACACATTTCCTGCTTGCATGCATAAGTGGATTAGACATCTAGAGTGTCCTGCTGTAAAGAAAATGCTTCTTGGCATTCTTTAGGAAGGAAGGGAGAGAGGCGTGGGATTTCCACATCTGTTAAATAATCATTAGCATGTAGGGTTGAATTGCTATCTTTTTTCAACTTAAGACCAGCTGTTAAAGTAAACTTGAAGGGCCCCTTAATTATTGCATATTTCAGGGGCTTGTAGAGGATTCAGTTACCTAGTTCCACCACTCTGATCAAAGGAACTCATGCGCTTTGTACACCATTGTTTTTGAAAGCATTCCTTATTTGATTATTTTGCTTCTGAAGTGCTCTGTAAAAGGTCAGATAGGGTGTCTTGCTCTGATTTCATTATGACTCTGAGAATAGTCCCTGCCACCAATTGTGTGTTACTTGGACGGGTGCTGAGATACCCCAGAGCTTCCTTCCCTTGGCCTTAGTTCCCGTTCGCTCTTGTCACTTCGATGGCTTAGTCAGAGATTTTAATGTTAGCATGATATTTGGAGTCTGTGAAAAACAAATGCAGAAAAGTGAGCAGATTGTCAGTGACAAGATGGCGTGGTGTTGCCAGAGACACGTCTGCCAAGAGGTGTGCGTCCCGATCGCTGACTTCAATTACCTTGAGGGTTTCCTCACTGTTGTTGGCTTCACGACTCCTTGTGACCGCGGACTAAAAATCTTCACCTGGCTTGGAATGAACAGTGGAAAAGCCAGGCATAGAGCTTCGTTCTCTCCCTGGAAACGTCGTGTAGGTGACTGAATACGAAAATCAAATTGCGTCTACCTCCAAACAGACTGAGTACTGAGCAGTACTGAGTGATCACGCCGACGCCATGTACATCATTTCCTTCTCCCAAATCCTAATGCACTGCGTCAACTGGCAACTAGGCAGACAGCCTGGGAGCCCTTGCTTCTGCGAGGTGGGTGCTCTCCCTTGAAGTCAGCCTCCCAAGTGAGCGTCAGTGTGGAAGTACAAAGATAAATTCTCTTGGAGTGTGCTCTCATGTCTGCAGAATTAGCGCATTTTAGATCTAAAGCTTTTTTCTCAAAGAGTAGATGTCAGAATTTCTTTGCACACTCTTTATAGTAGATGTACAATAAACTGCATATATGGGCACTGTTCTTTTTATGCTATTTCACTGCTTTGAATATTACATTTATTGGTATATATTGTGGCATATTTTGAGACTTGGAAAGGCCATATTCTTCTTTACCGTAATGAAGAATTTTGGCCCCCTAAAGGTATATAAAAGAAATGAAGCATGTATTACTCCATACCCTGAAGGGTATGTGGAGAGGGAAATAAAATAACTTTTAAATGAAGTGGTACATGTAAAAGACATAATTTAGTCTATGCCCTCGAAATTTAAATTTAGGTAGTAGAGCTCAGCATGGAGGTTGCTTTTAAAAACTGGCCTAACTTTTTGTGTGATGGAATGACTTACATAAGAAAATTTCAAGTACTTTGGCTCTGTTGTCCAAATGTGTTCAGAGTTCAATGACCTCTTATCATCTCGTCTGCTGGCACGTAAGCCTTGGCCACCATCTCTCACCAGGGTAGCAGAGCCTCCCGCCTGGTCTTTCCTCTCCCGCCCTGTCACCCCTCCCTGTCTCTTCTCAACACCACGGCCAGACACATGCCTTTAAAATGGACATTAGACTGTAGCTCTATCCCCCCCAGGCCTCCCCACAGTTCCCACTTCACTCGGAGCAAGGTTCCCCCTTCCAGTGGCTCACAGGGTCCCAAGGGATGGGCTCCCATGATCTCGGGAGCCCCTCTCCTCCTCCCCCTGCCCACAGTGGCTGTGTGTGGCGAGGAGGCCACTCTGGGTGTGTTCACCTGCTTCCTGTTTCTGGAATGCAGCAGGTGGGATCCCGCCTGGGCCTCTCCGCTGGCACTGTTCCCGTCCCTGACCTGGAACCCCCTTCCCCCGGACTTTTCCTGTGCAACCCTCTCAGCGCCTTGTTGAGTCTCCGCTCGTGGACGCGCCGCTGGCGTCCCTGCTTGAGATCACACCCACTCCCCCTCCGCACTCTTACTTCCCTGAAGCCCTACTGGCCGCTAAGGTACCCCATAATTTACTTTGTCATTATATTTGTTATTTACTGTCTTCCCACAAAAGAATAAAACCCTCAAAAGGAGAGCCGTTTACTCTGTTCACAGAAGGTAACCCATTGCCTAGAAAGTGCCAGGACATGCTGAGCACTTCACAATGTTTTCTGAGGAAGTAAGTGGAGACCCAGCAGCCAGTAAAGTGGAAGAGTTGGTTTGAAAGGAAAGATACCAACTCCATACGGTCCTTTTAAGTTTCAGAAGTAAGAGCTCTGGAAAGGTGGGGCTACAGCTGTAGGTAGGAGACTCGCATGCACCCAGGTCGGTGGCCGGTCCTGTCGGCTCCCCTCCCGCGTGCACATGCACTTCATCCTCACCCACCGCCTCCACTGCCGTCACGCTCCCAGAGGCCACTGGCTTCAGTGGCTCGGAGAGCTGCCCGACAGCCGTTTGTGCAGTGAGGCCTCTGCGATCCAGCCATTGCACCCGTAGGATTTGCTAAAAAGATAGGAAAACATACGTTTAAGAGGCTTGTACAAAAATGTTTATAGCCGCCTCTTCTTAATAACCGAACACGGGAAACAACTCAGATGCCGGTTGTGGTATAGTCACACGGGGGTACACTGTTAGTCCATAAAAAAGAGCAGGCCACTGCCAGTCACAGCTCTCTCAACGCATTTCAGGAACGTTCTGTTAAGCAAAAGAAGCCAGACGTGAAAAAGTACATCCTATACGATTCCAATTATGTGAATACATAAAACCCATGAACACACAAAAATGTATAGATATGATGACAGACCTCAGAGAGGGGTCGCCTGCAGTGGGGTGGGGGAGGAAAGAAGAGAACTATCCAGAAAAGCACCCAGGGAGCGGCCTGGGGGAAGGCAGCATATTCTGTCTTGTTTAGGGTGGTGGTTAGATGGTGTACACAATGGCCAGACTCAACAAACTCCACCCTTAAGACTGGCACCCTTTCTGCAAACTGCACCTCAGTAAAAACATACATAATAAAAATGTCGGAGCATACGTTGTGAGATGCTGGGGTGAATAGGAAGGAAAAGGCCAGAATCAGATCTCAGAAAAGGGAGCTACCGAAGTTTTCCCTGAGCTTGATGCTTGAGTGAATAGATCGGAAGGCTGGAAGAAGCCAGACCCGCCGCTTTAAGGAATGGAAAGGACGTCCACAAGGCCCGGGTATTGATGGGAATAAGGGTGGGGTCGAAGTAGACGGTGGGATGCTGCAGCTGTGGCAGTGACTGGGGGCGAGGAAATCGACTGCCAGTTGGGAACTCAGAGAGACCATTGGAAGCTAGGGTATATGTGTCTTTCTGGAAGTCTTCTCAGGAGAGGTGAGGCTTGAACTTGGCCTCTAAGAATAAGTTGAATTTTACCAGGTAGAAAAAGTGCAGGTGGCAACAAACTGTATTATTAAAACGACCTCTGCTTGTTTCTCTTTGCTTCCTTTCATTGACTGGTAGGAAATTTTTAATTACGTATAGAGCTCACATTAGATGTCTTAGGGTAGTGCTGGCCTCGAGGCACGAAGGTAAGTTAAGCTGGTCCCAGACATCAGCAGAAGGGGAAGCCCTGCCCAAGGAAGAGAAAAGAGGACCAGGAGACCTCAGGAGGCGTTTCTTAGGGGAGAATCCACCGGCCCGGGTTAGCAATTCCATTTGGGGAGTCACGGCTCAAGGAGTGGGGGGAGTCCGCTATTGCCCTGAGATTTCTAACTTGGAAAACTTGGGATGGGATGGCCCCCACCATGTTAGGGGAAGCCGGGGAGAGAAGCAGCAGACGTGTAAGTGGTTCAGGGAGAGAGAGAATAGAGTTCGACCACCTGTGGCGTTCCAGACGCTCGGCCCTTCGCTCTACGTTAAATCACTTTATTGTCTGTCTGCAAATGTGGGAAATTAAGACCCAGAAAGGTTGTTGGCTTTGTCAAAGGTTGGCCAGCTAGGCCACGGTAGAACTGGGAGGATTCAGACCCACACCACTGGTGGTTCTAAATGACTTACACATTGAGGAAGGGCCCACAAACAAGCGAGAATCTGGGTTCTGTAAGCAGTGACGGCGTGCTCATCCTGAGTCGCATCGCCGTGCACCGTTGTTGCAAGTTTGCAGCAATCAGAAGTGGCAAGATTCACTGGGGGGGGGATGACTCTTAACTCGATGCAAGATTACGAAATCTGTACCGTTACACGAACCGCTCAAACAAACGCGTGCAAAGTCAGAGGCGGTGAAGATGAATCTGTTACCACAAGGACCGGCCCTCTTCGTGTTCTTTTTTTTTTAAAGATTTCTTATTTATTTATCTTTAGAGGGGAAGCGTTAGGGAGGGAAATATCAATGTATGGTTGCCTCTTGTGTGTCCCCTCCTGGGACCTGGCCCACAACCCAGGCATGTGCCCTGACTGGGAATCGAACCGCCATCCTTTGCTTCGCAGGCCCGCGCTCAATCCACTGAGCTACACCAGCCAGGTCTTCGTGTTCTTTTTAATATTTATCATTCATCCTGTACTTTCTTTGCCTTGTCTTCGCTTTTAAAATGTGAGGTATAGGAAAAATCCCAGTTCACTGAGGATTTTAGTTCCTTGGGTTAGATTTTGCCGGTAATAATACATTTTGGTGTAATAGCATCTGTGTTTCAGGCAATAGAAATTTCCACTGAAACATAACTACAGGAGAAACCACTGGTGTGAGCATTTTAAGAATGCGTACGTTCCCCGATGTATATAAATAATTAACACACCAGACCGCAAACCCTCAAACAATGTGACATAATTATCAATTGCTGGGGAACCAGAACCAGTGAGCATTCTGGCGCACAGCAATTAGGACTGATGTGACCCATTTCAAGACAAAGGCTGGGGACTGATCCAGAGTGAGTGGCAGATTCGCACGCACCAGCATGTGTTCTGCACAGCCGCACACCGAAGATTAGCCTCCAAACGAGAACGTTGTGGAAGAGACAGTTGCTCATGTTCCACATTGGTCTTCGCAGCCACGCAAGAGTAGCCGCCGATCTGAAGGAGCGTGCATTTAAATGCCAAAGAGAGCAACGTAATACTCCGGTGTGCGGGGTCACGCATTCCAGCACCTCTGCGGTCCTCTCGGGCACGGGTCCACATTTAATTAGTAGGACCTTCCGAGTCGCGATACCCTTCAATAAGCCCAACAGCGGAGTTGACCTCATAATGAGGCAGTATGGAGAACCCTGCTTATGAGCAGACAGGTGTACCTCTGTTCAGTGACCTATGATTGTTCCCAAATTCCACCAAACTGATATCTCAGTCACTTCTATTTAGAGCTAAGTAGGAAAAAAAAAAGAAAAAACAAACTTAGGAATATTCACGTCTTTGAGTCACGGGCCAGGTCCCCAGTTGGGGGCGTGTGAGAAGCAACAGATCAGTGTGTCTCTCACACATGGATGTTTCTCTCCCTCCCTTTCTCCCTCCCTCCCCTCTCTCTAAAAGTAAATAAAATATTAAAAATAAAATAAAAGACAGAAGAAATATTTGCCCTGAGGTTTCAGAAAGGGACCTAAATTCACATACTAAATCAAATTCATTGTTGGTAACCACCTGGGTTGGGGTTCTGAGAAATGTTCGGTGCCTTGCTGGGGGCCAAGTGCACCATAGGTACTAACGGCCCCTGCGAAGGTCACAGACCCCGGCTGGGAATGAGGTCAAGCCAGGGGAGTCAGCGAGGGCTTCGTATAGGCCGGCTCTGTCGGAGGGCGCCGATTTGCTGATTCTGCGTAGGTCACACGGTCATTTTAAAAACTCCCGTTATTGATCATCTGCTATCAATTACAAGTTGTGCTGGATATTATTTCATTGAATTTCATTCTCCTTGAACCTCCAGGGGTAGCAGCTGTTAATTCACATTTTCCGCATTTGAAGAAAGGAAGCTCAGAGATTTCATGTTGACCAGACTCCAAAGCCACTGCCCCATTTTTGCGTCTGGGTGTTTGTGGAGATCTGAGTGGTAGCACTAACCTAGATAATGGGGCTCTGGGGGAAATAACCAGTGATGTGTATGCTCGGTGAGCTACACTTATTTCTCATCGTGACGACACAAATCTATCCAAATCACTTAAAACATTAATTTCGAAGAAATTTCCTTCAAGTGTCCTGACACGTGTTTAAATATACTCCTCTGAGTCAACGTGTACGTAGGCATTTGGACATAAGGATCGAGTGTCTCCTCATATTCCTTCTCATTTATAAACGTTGCTTTTAATCTTGATTCACAGTTGTTTTTCCTCAATCATATTTTAGGGGAGTATCATAATAAAATAATGATGAAATTCTGAGTGACACCAGCAGAAACGGCTACTTATAAAAGAAATGGTTATGTAATAAAAAATAGAGAAATGTTGAAAATCTAGTATGTTTGTGGTGTAGCCTAGTTTTTGACACTGGATGAATAGCACAAATATTTATGACTTCAACGCAGTATGTGTATTAAAACTTCTGAAGATTTTCTTGAGGACTGGAGTACTAGAAAAACGGAGGTAGGATGAGAATTGAAAATTGTATGTGGTTCAATATTTAAAAGTTCTTTGTAGTTTACTTCCAGATATTCCCAGGTTATAATTTTTTATTTATTAATAAGGAAAAATATTGAGGTTCATATTTCACACATCATTGAAATGATTGTACTTAAACAGAAATTCTCTTCACATTTGTCATTATTTATTACTACTTATTTTGAGGAGCTGAAAAATATATATTTTGTTCAGGAATAAAAATAAATAGATTAACTATAATAAAATACCAACAATAAAATGAATGTTCCTTCAAGGATTTTTAGCTTAAGGTATTTTCCCTTTCATTTCAAGCACAGAAAAGTACTTTCATTCACAAAAGATGTAGTTCTCCAACCTGCCGCTTTATCCATTTGTGACTCCACATGCTTTCTCACAAGTCGTCACAAGCCCCATACATTTTTATGCTAACGAATTTCACAATTTAATTTGGGTGTGTGAGGGTAGAAATGTATCATCTTTCGAGTGCCTTTTTCAGCCTTGTAATATGCCTAATCGTGTCGATTTAATATGCCTAATCGTGTCGGTTTGATTTCCATCACATGTGGACTTCCACTCTGATCAGAACTGCACTTTACCACTGCTTTATTATTTATTGCTTATTTATTCATTAGTTTATTCTCCACTTCATTCCAGAAAGGATACTCGTAGGAAGAATTTACTCGTGGGTTGTTTTCCTTTGGTATGCATCTCTTCGTGCAATTACGTATTGCCATCTCTACTAAACTGTATTTATGGAGCTCCTGCCTTATTAATTTCTTGCTTCAGGAATGAGGAAAACATCTTTAAGCAAATGAATTATTCTGAACCACTATATAAAGAATGACTTTGAGTGTTAGGGCATCCCGTTGAGCTGTGTATCCACGCTCTATGTGTTATATTTTAACTCAGATTGAGCACACAGTAACATATGTTATCTCTGCCTTTCTGCTAATCACGTCAAATGGTACTCATCGATACAGCTTTAATTTTAAGTGACAAATAACCTAGTCCTACACCTAGATTTGGTTGCAGTTTGCTCCTCTTTTTCTGTTCTCCTTCCCTGCCCCTGCTCTGCAGACCTCCTGCCCACAGACCTTTGCAGTGAGATTTCAGATGGCCGGAGAGTGTATCCAGGCCACAGATACAGAACACGTGTTTCCCTTTTTCTAACACGATTTTACAGATAGGCCTTAAATCTGGCTGTCTTTACGCGGGCTGTCTGCCCCAGCTTCTGCTGCACTTGAAGCTAACGTGAACGTCACAGTCCTTGGCTTTATAATCACTATTTTTACCTCCTAAACAAAGAATAAGAAAAAGCCATTATTGAGGAAGCAATTAAAAGTTTATGTTTAACACCGATCAGCATGGATAGTCACGTGGTAAAATTGTATAACAGAAGCGCACACACCAGGAATACAAGTGGAACTGGGGAAATCTGGAAAAGTGGGTCATATCAGTGTTGATGTCCTGGTGTGAGGTTTTTTTTGCAAGATGTTATCATTGGGGGAACTGAATAAGGACGCACAGATCTCTCTGCGTTATCTCTGAAAGCCACACACGAACCTACCATTGTCTCAAGTTTTCCAGTTAAAAGAATAACGGGTTGGTGAACTTTTCCTTAAAGGGCCAGGTGGTAAATATTTTAGGCTTTCAGGGGCAGCATAAGGTGGCAACCACTCGAATCCGTTGCTGTAGTGCCAGAGCCGTGAAACAGGCAGACGGGTGCGATGTGTTCATGGGAAACTTTATTTGCACAAACAGGCCGCCGTCGCCTTGTGGCTTGGAGACCTCTGGTGTCAAAAGAGACATGAGCTTTTGACAGTCTATCTCCTACTCCCTGGCAGAAAAAGATATTAAAAGTTCATTTTATATTTATAATATTTTAGTTTGCAGCTTGTCTCCATCTTCAAAATTTTCTTCATTCACATAATTATTTATACAGGAAGTTGACATACACACTTTCATTTATTTTAAATATTCTGCTTGGGTATCATGTTTT
>PVKM010047323.1:0-11487 GCA_004027735.1 Carollia perspicillata
ATTACATCAAGTTCAAATGTCATCTGGGTAAATTTTTTCCTATACCAGATTATTCTAATCACTTTTTAGTTGTTGAACTGTTACAGAACAGAGGTCCAAGGGGGAGCAATATTTAGCCCACCCAGGGATGCCAAAAACTGTTACAGGTCACACACACACACACACACACACACACACACACACACACACACACACACACACAGGGGCCTGGACTCTGGAGGATGGTATACTAATACCATCCGGACCATCTACTGGGCTTGTCTGTCCACCGCCAATCCGAAAGATATCTCTCAATGCCAGAGATTTGTGAAAAGGAAAAGAAAGGTTTATTTAAGGCTATATAGACTTAAAGTAGTGACCCAATGTTCCCATTAAACTATCAAAGTCCTTTAGGATAACTACTGACGCTCATAATACTTCCTTCTCCCCCTGCCCTTATCCGGGCTACCGCAGGAAAAGCAGCACAGGTCCATGTCGACAGGCTGCTGGCACTGTCAGCTGTGTTGCCATCCAGGCAGGATATCCAATTAATCCAAAGCCACGTGGCACCTTCTCATGGTCTACTGGCAAGAGTTCTTTGTACCCATTTTTCCAGGCAAAGTCTCTTCTTTCCTCCACCAGAGCTGCGGAGGTCCTCACTCTTTCCAAGCCTTGTGGTTCCCCCACTTCACCAAAGCTGCGAAGGGATCTGCACTCTTGCTAAGACCTCATGGTTCCCCCCTTGCAAAGCTGCAAGGGGATCTGTACTCTCGCTAAGACTGTATGGCCCCCCTAATGGCTGTTGTGTCTGGGTTAAAACCCTGTGCCAATCTTCCTCTGTACCCTCATTTCCAACTCCTCCTACAATCAGTTACACCTGCCAGCATCCCTGTATTATCCCAAGTTTACTGGGCTGCCATCGTGAGTCTGGGCAGATATGGACCAATATCCTGGAGCCAATCTTCTTCCAGCTCCCACGCAGGCGCTGTAACTCAGGGGTCCTGCCCCCCACTTACATCTTGGGGGGAAGTGACTTCCATACCCCTGGCTCAAAGCATGGCCACAGCTATTTAACATATCCAAGTGACCCGCCAAAGGCTATAGATATGTTAAATGATCATGCCATGGATTAGCTGCAAGGCTGTGGCTGTACAAAACAGCCTTGCATACCCTGCTCCATGTGGCCCTTCCCCCAACTCACACCTGTGGGGGAAGGGGTGAGGACATCTTATATGTCTCTCCAATATTTCCTAGACACCTTGAGTTCTGGGCCCCATTCCAAATCCCTTTTGGGGGCCCCCCTCTTGGCTGCACCCTGTATCAGAACTGCTGCTCCAAGCTTCTGTTTTCAATAGCATAGGTGTTCAGAGGGAAATAAGTGAAGATTACTGTTTTCTTTTCTGCCTTTTGTCCCCCATAAAAGGAGGGCACAAACCGCCTCAGTCAGGGGTTGCTGACTTTGTCTATGATAATGTCTTCAGTAATACATATTCATATTACTTCCTAAGTTAACATCGGCCAAGGAGAAGAAAACATAAATCCTAAACCTGATTCTTACTGTTATTTTATCTTGTACAGTGGCTGGTTCCTTCTGTGTTTATATGCTAGCACTGTGTCATACCCTTTAAATACCTCATCTTTAATTATCATAATAGTTATATGAGGTAGGTAGTACCAATGCCATTTTACAGATGGGGAAAATGAGGCACAAAGAGATTAAGTAACTTGCCCAAGATCATGCAACCAGGAGTAGCCTAAACTCTTCCCCACTATACTAGTTGGTTTTAATTTATTCATCCACACACTTCTGTTCCCCAAATACAATGTCCCGTGAATATTCATAATTTACTTAATGAGCATCTAGCTTAGCAATTGGCAAAATAATTATGTTACTATTAAATATTTTATTTGACTTCTTTTTCCAAATTCAATGTAATCAGCTCATTTAATTGGGCCAAGATGCATTCTAAATGGCCACTTAATATTGTGTTAACACATTTTAGGACACTTATTCTCTTCTAGATTATTTTGTTCTTGAGATATTCAACATTTCTTGGAAAGATCTGCTATTTCATTGGGGGAAGAAGACACCATTCGATATTTATTCTTTAATGCTTCCTACCCCAAAAAAGAAATGATTTATAATACATAATATATTCTTGTAAGTTAGTCACTACCTTTCTTACTCTTATTTCATCTTCGTAATGCAAATATATCTCTCCTAGTTAGCTTTTTTTCCCTGTTGTGGCCAGAAATGTAAAGGAGACAGACAAGTCATCTCCCAGTCCCCTCTGTAGACAGGTAATTACCTTTCTTTGCCTCTCTTACTTGCAGGAACTTTGATCCATATTCTGCTTTTACTTTGATAAAACTTTTAACATTTTCTGTACTCCATTTCCTATTCTGCTTAATTACCACAACTAGAATGATGTGCTAGTTTTTACACCATTGTTACTATCTATGTTTGCTTGGCATGTAAAAGCAAAATACTTATCTGGTGAACTTATAAGTTTTGTTTAGAATATGTTAGACAATATTGGTTATTTTATAGCTACCTTTCTTTGTGGACAGTCTAACGGTTTTATTTTTTAGGAGATTAAATTAATTAATTAATTTCAATACATCATCTCATCGTTAATTAAATTTAAAGTAGAAGTAAATTTTAGCAGGACATAGTTTATATTGTATTATTGAAGCTTTGTAAAAAAGCAAACAAGTTTATTCATTATTGTAAAGACAGAAAAGAATGCCAATGATAATGGAACTAGTGTGGTACCAGGAATAATTCTTAACTTTGACTTTTTTTGTACTTTCTAGATTTCCTTTAATGACCACAGCTAATTTTATCCTGTAATAACTTCATACTGGGAAATTTTAAAGAGCGTATCTAGAAATTTGTCGGCCTTCTCGCGATGCAGAAGAGCACGTGCCCAGCCCTGCTCTGTCCTTCTTCTTTACCACTCAGACCTTTTGCACGAAAGCTAGCTGGGTGGAGAGGCCGCTGTTTAAAGATGGCTTCAGCAGAGGCAGGAGCTCACAGGCCCCCAGTATTGGCATTCTTGGGACCAGGCCAAAGCATAGAAAATTCTTTCCCTTTCATTTCTCACATCTTTGAAATCTAGACTCTGACTTGGGAGATGTAGACTCCTTGGAACTCAGGAGCAGATTTTGCAGATGGGTCTGCAAGGAATTTTCTACTTTTTATAGAATTGTTTTACTGCATTAATAGAGAAGAAGCACTCTGTTTATGTTGGTAGAATTTCAAACCTTTTGTTTCACGGACCCTTTATTGTGTTTGGAAAGCAATAACCTACTCCTGGGGTCATTTTAGGGATGACAATACTTTAGTCCACTATGTGCAGAGATTCTTAACACCTGAGAATGTTAAGCATTTTACCAAATACGAATTGTTTCAATAATTAGAATTACAGAATCCTAAACATTGAGGGTTAATATTGTTTTATTGTACATTTAAGGCAACAGGGATTGGAAAAGATTAAAGTGATTTATTCAAAATCAGAATGAGGAATGGAAGCAACTCTGATGCTGTGCAAGTCAGGCAGACCTGAGCTGCCACCCCATTTCACCCTTTCCTACCCGTCTGGGTCGGCTTCTTATCTAATGCCACTTCCAAGAGAGCGTGTTGTGAGATCATATGAGATCAGATATGTTTGGCTCCCCACCCCCACCAATGGCCACACCCAGGCTTCCCTGAGTCCTCTGAAAAACTCTTATTTGTTGTTCACTCTATTTTGTAAAGGAAAGAAGGCTGAATCTACAATGAAGAGAATATATACATACTTATTTTGATAATGTCAACTTACAGTGCCCTCCCCACTACAGTTAAAATTCTTCAATATTTCTTTTTTATAAAACTTGGATAAAATCCAAGCTCTGCCTAGTAACTCCAGGATTTAGCTTCTGTCTCCTTCTCCAAGGACTTTTCTACCTTTCCACTCCCTCCGCAAACCTCATCTGCAGTCATTCCTTTGCTAAGTCTCTGGGGAAATAACCTCCCGCCACAAAACCCATCTTCCAACATCCGCCCCACGTCTCCTCCTCTATGAATTCCTCACTGCCCTCACTTCCTCCTCCAAAGATGTAATTTCTTAAATGCTTATATTCCACAAAAGCAGGAACCCTATTTTATTCACTTTTGTGCCCCCGGGACTTGAGGATGAGGTCCCAGAACCAAAGTGGGCAGCATTAAATCTGCCTTTGAAAATGAGAGGCATTGTCCTGCCTGGGTGGCTTATTGGTGGAGCATCATCCCCTGTACCAAGAGGTTGCAGGTTTGATCCCCAGCCAGGGCACATATGAGAGGCAGCCGATCGATGTTACTCTCTCATGTCAATGTTTCCCCCTCTCTCTTTCTCCCTTCCTCTCTCTCTAAACATTAATAAACACATCTTTGAGTGAGGATTTAAAAAAATTGAGAAGCATTATAGTTTAGCAATTAAAAGCACA
The DNA here is from genome assembly GCA_004027735.1 of Carollia perspicillata. Classification (NCBI taxonomy): domain Eukaryota; kingdom Metazoa; phylum Chordata; class Mammalia; order Chiroptera; family Phyllostomidae; genus Carollia; species Carollia perspicillata. The sequence continues at coordinate 4,447 of PVKM010047323.1, forward strand.
GACTCTAGGCCTAGATTCTTTGAGTTTAAATGTTGGCTCCACTACTTTCTAGTTTTTGTGGCTTTAGGCAACTTAGCTTTTGCTCTTAATTCCCTCATATGTGAAACAGTAATCACCATAAAACTCAACTCACAGGACTGCATTGAGAGTTAACATATTTTAAATAACTAAAATAATGCCTGACATATGATTAGTGCTATTATTACTACTCTATTATTATTACTATTATCATCATCATCATCATCATCATTTAAGCTACCATACAACAGGGGCAATGCCTTTTCAACATAAAACTCTAAATAACTGCTACAGAGGGAGGCATTTTTATGCAGTGCAAGGAAACATAAGCTAATCAAATTCTTATAAACCTTGTATTCCACAAATATTCTGGCTCTCTACTAATGTAAAACACATTAGGTTATGCTCAGGGAGATATAAATAAGAATAAATCAAGAGCCTAGTCTTCAAGTTCAGAGTGCAATGGAAGACGCAGACACATACACGCAGAATAGCAACATGGTGGAAGAAAGAAAAACTAAGCAAATGAGAATAAGCAAAGGCTATTTATTCAGAGCTCACTATAGTGAGGGAGTCAGCCACCATTATTTGGTAGAGACTCAAAGGCAGGCAGAGGAGTGGGAGAGTTTTTCAGTGGTAAAAAGGGAAGGCTCCGTATGCCCTGATTAGAGGCTGTTGGCTGTTGGCATGTTGGTTGTAGGTGGACTAACCAGAAACAAGTATCCCATGTGACTGGTTAAGGGCATATTTTCCTTTCTCTGGATGGGCTTAAGCTAAAATTGGGAACAAAATTAGGAAAGAAACCAGGTATTAATCAAGTCCTGGACATTATGAATTGATTATTTTAGGGATTATTGTTTGGATTCCTGTACTGGTAACTAGAGCTAGCAGTGTGACTTTCTACATATCTGACTTATAGATAGCTGGGTAGCTGCCTATAGCTAGGTAGTAGGTTGGTTTCCTGAGCTGGTTACTGCAGGTTGTGGGTCAAAATTCTATTTTTATACATGTTTTGACCTGTGGATATCCAGTTGCTTCAGGGCCATTTGTTGGAGAGACAATTCTTTATCAACTGGATTGTCTTGGCACCCTCGTCAAATATCAATTGACTACAAATGTAAGTGTATGTTTCTAGACTCTAGATTCAATTACATTGATCTGTATGTTTATCTTTATGCTTGTACCACATTGCTTTTATTACTATAGTTGTAGAAAGTTTTAAAATCAGAAAGTGTGAGCTCTCCAACTTTGTTATTTTTCAGGTTTGTTTTAGCTACTTTCTGGTCCCTTCTCTTTCAATATGCATTTCAGGATAAGCTTGTTAATTTCTACAAAGAATTCAGCTGGGTTTGTGAAATGGATTGAGTTAAAAATCTAGATCATTTTGGTGGTCTTGCAATGAAACAGTATGTCTTTTGATCCATTAATATATGATGTCTTTCTGTTTATTTAGGGCCTCTTTAATTTCTTCCAGCAATGTTTTATAGTGTTCAGTTTACAAATCATGCATTCTTTGTTTAAATATATCTCCAAGTATTTTACTCTTTTTGATGCCATTGTAAATGGAACTGTTTTCTTAATTTCACTTTTGGATTTTTATTGCTGGTATATAGAAATACAACAGATTTCTGTATATCAATCTTGTATCTTGCAATCTTATTAAACTCATTTGTTAGTTCTTACAATTTTTTACTGGATTCCTTAGGGTTTTCTATATATAAGATCATGGAATGTGCAAATATAGACAGGTTTACTTCTTTCTTTCCAATATGGAAGCTCTTCTTAACTTTTTCTTGCCTTACTGATCCAGGCTAGACTCTTCATTGGCAAGAATGGTCATCCTTGTGTTGTTCTCGATCTTAGGGGGAAAACATTTAGTTTTTCACTGTTAATTATAATGTTAGTACTGGGTTTTTTAATTAATTTATTTAAAATTATAATTGGCACACAGTATTATATAGGGGTGGGTGAAAGTAGGTTTACATTTGTGAGTATGTGAAACACAGTTTATTCTTGTATTGCTATTTATTTATTATGGTATTATTTATTGGTATTACAGCTGTAAACCGACTTTTGCCCACCCCTGCATTAGTTTCAGGTGTACAACATAGTGATTCAACACTTACATACCTGACAAAGTCATCACCGCAGTAAGTCAGGTAACCATCTGTCACTGCATAGTTATTACAGTGCTACTGACTGTATTCCCTATGCTATATATTACATCCCTGTAATTTATTTTATAACTGGAAGTCTGTACTTCTTAATTCCCTTCTCCTTTTCTGCCTCCCTCTTGTCCCTCTGTCAATCATCAATTTTAGAACTGGGTTTTAGAGATGTCCTTTATCTGGTTGATGAACTTCTATTCCTAGTTTGCAGAGTATTTTTGTCATAAAAAGGTGTTGAATTTTGTCAAACATTTTTCAGTGTTTACTGAGATGATTCTGTAGTGTTTGTTCTTTATTCTATTTGGTATGGTTCGTTACATTAATTGATTTTCCAATGCTAAATCCACCTTGCACTAATGAGATAAATTCCACTTGTTTCTTTGTATAATTCTTTGCCAATAGTGACAGATTTGTTTTCTTTTTTTGAGGATTTTTGCATTTAAAATCACAAGAGATATTGATCCATTTTCCCCCCTGTAATATCTTTGTCTGGTTCGGGTATCCAGGTAATACTGACCTCACAGATTAAATTGAGAAAATTTTCCTTCTCTGCTATATTTAGGAAGAATTTATAAAGAACTGTTGTTACTTCTTCTACAAATGTTTGATAAAATGCACCAGCAAAGTCATCTGGGTCTGAACCTTTCTTTTGAGAAGTTTTAAAATGACTAAATTTCTGTACTTGTCATGGTCTATTCCAATTTTCTATTTCTGAGACAGTTTTGATAGATTGCATCTTTCCAGAAATTTGGCCATTTCATGTAAGTTATCCCACTTTAGAGCATACAGTTGTTCCTAGCATTCCCTTATAGTTTATTTCCTTAAGGTTGACAGTGATGTTTGCACTGAAGATGAAAAACAGTCTTAGTACACAAGGTTGACCCTGCTGCAGAAATAGGTTTGCATACTCTATGGTGAGGATTGCGAATTGTAACTTTGCAAAATCTTCTTTGAGAACACTTCAGAATATGGTGGCAAATTAGATGTGAATAGTAAGAACTTAAGGGAACTTTAATGTCATAATTTGTAGCTCAACATTTGGACTTTTGTGTTTTGAATTCTGAGGCTGCTTACAGAGCAAGACTCTCCTCCTCAGACATGGAAACAAGTTACAAAACAAACAGTCTCTCTGGGCTCTTTGGTTTCTGCTGATAAATAATCCCAATTCTTTTTTTCTGCAAGCCTGAATGAGAACTTGAGTGTTGACTAATGCCTGATCATATGTTACCCATGGTTCTTGAATCACAGCCCCATTTGCTGACCACTGAGTCAGCTGACTGTTGAATTTTCCAGCTGCACCCACCATAAGACAACGAACGATGTAAGTCTGTGCTCTGGTTTCCCCTAACAACCCTTCTATCTCTTTGAGCATCAGCTCCTTGCACTTTTGCTTTTGAAAACCTTGCTCTGTCTACTCACTACAAAATATGTCTTTGGTTGATACTAAGGACTAAGTCCCTGATTTGTAAATCATATATGAATAAACTGCTTTTTTAACTTTTTTTGGAATGTTTGTTAAGAGTAGTAAGGATGAATTAAAGACAGCCCTGATTTTGGAAGCTGAGTGACAAGAAGACTACCCATGCATACCTAAATAGAGGGGAATTAGGAGGGAAATCCATTTTAAAAGGAAAGTAATGAATTTAATATTAACTGTTATGTGTGATGGTTGTATTAGTTGTAGAGGTGAAAATGTAAGCAGCTAATCAGAAATTCAGAATTACTATTCAGAAGAGACATATTAGGGGACCTCTGTTGAAACAATAGCTCCTTGAACCTACATGAAAGATGAGAGGATTTTTTTGTTGTCGCTGCTATGCTTTGTTTTTTTGAGAAGTGAATGTAAAAGAAAGAAGATCAGATAATATGACAGATCTTGAGGCACACCTACAATTATGAAATAATAATAGCGAAAAAAATTAATAGCAAAAGCTGAGTGGAAACATTCACAGAAATAGAAAAAAAAACTAGGGATGGCAATACACAAATAAAGTAGGGAGCAACTTTAAAGGAAAGAAGAAATAGGAGTGTCAACTGATCTATGAGATCAAGTAAGGTGAGGATGGGAAGAGGCAAGTGGGTCCAAGAGACAGGATGTCAAGTTTGGCTTCTGATATAGTAGTTGGCCTATCAGAAGTCTATTAGAATATTTTTTCCAAAAGTTCCTCATTTCAAACTGTATTGGTTACCAAAACTGACCAAGCAGAAATATTTTCCAGTATTGATTGTACAAATATTTTGGGTCCCAACATATAATCCTTACATCTCATAAATACAGTTTCCATTAGTTGTATATCTGTTGTGAAACATAAATTCAGTATTTTTGAAGTAAATCAAGGAAATTGTTTATATGCTTTGCCACACATTTATGTCTCATTTTAAATGTTAGCAAACTGCTACCAAAAAATATAAGAAAACCAAATGGATCCCTAAAACCAAGATAAAATGTTTCCGTCTGAAAGGTAATATTGGGAGCTAAAATTTATCTTGGCATAAATTTTATCCTGTGAGTGGAGAGTACTAAAATCAGACTCTTACTCTCTTGTGAAAAATTTAAAAAGGCTACATTATCCCCTAAATAGTAACTGTCTGGATGCCTGACCAGAATGTATTCCATCTGGTCCTTGGTTTAGGCAAGTAGAGATGTAATGTAAGTTGTAGCAAATTAGAAACATTAAGCCACATAAAAATGTCATTTTGAAACTGTTAGGACATTCTCAGAAAACTGTGATTCAGTGAAATATGATGTGAAAAGCACTCACTCTGCCCTAGGGATAAGGGAGCCGTAGCTTCCTGCTCAGGAAGCACACACAGCAGCCAGAGTCCTGTTGCCCTGGACTCTGGGTCTCAGGGTGGGATGATCACCAAACAGGAAGCCGTCTCCCTCTCAGCAGATCTGAACACCTGAAGCTGTTAAGGCAAGGTGAGATCACCATGCAGCCCTTAGCCTGAACAAGGCTTCCCTGTATTGAAATTCAATCCCGCTGATCGCTCCAAAGGGCTAGAGATGTGGTTAATGGCACTAGTCTTTGGAGCTAAACTGGTCCTTGAAAAGTCCCAACTGTAAAACACGTTATGTGCATAAGGAGGTTGACTTTCAAATTTCACTAAATTTAAACTACGCAATAGATAAAATGTTTCTTTCTTTTGCTAACAATAAATGAGCACTTGGCTGTTTCATGATTTCTTCATTGTAATTATCTATATTACCCTTATTTAACAATTAATTAAATTATTTTAATTGTTGTTCAATTACAGTTTTCTGTCTTTTACTCTCATTCAAGCCCACCCCCCCAGCCCTCCCCACCTCCTTCCCACTTCCACCCCACTCCCCTAGTTTTTGTCCATGTGTTTTTTATACTTGTTACTGCAGACCCTTCCCCTTTTCCCCTGAAATTCCCTCCCCTCTTCCTTCTGGTCACTGTCAGCCTGTTTTCTACTTCAATGTCTTTGGTTACATTTTGCTTGTTTGTTTGTTTTGTTGTTTAGGTTCCTGTTAAAGGTGAGATTGTATGGTATTTGTCTTTTACTGCCTGGCTTATTTCACTGAGCATAATGCTTTCCAGTTCCATCCATGCTGTCCCAAAGGGTAGGAGCTCCTTCTTTCTTTCTGCTGCACAGAATTCCATTGTGTAAATGTATCATGGTTTTTTGCTTCATTCATTTACTGATGGGCACACCTAGGTTGTTCCCAGCACTTGGCTATTGTAAATTGTGCTGCTATGAACATTGGGGTGCATAGGTTCTTTTGGATTGGTGTTTCAAAGTTCTTAAGGTATAATCCTAGCAGTGGAATTGCTGGGTCAAAAGGCAGATCCATTTTTAGTTTTCTGAGAAAATTCCATACTGTTTTCCATAGTGATCGTACCAGTCTGCAATCCCACCAACAGTGCACTAGGGTCCCCTTTTCTCCACAACCTCTCCAACACTTTTTGTTTGTTGCTTTGTTTATGATGGCCATTCTTACCAGTGTAAAGTGGTATCTCATTGTGGTTTTAATTTGTATTTCTCTGATAGATAGCTAGTGATACTGAGCATCTTTTCATGTATCTCTGAATTCTCTGTATGTCCTCCTTGGAGAAGTGTCTGTTCAAGCCCTTTGCCCAGTTTTTAATTGGGTTGCTTGTCTTCTTAGAGTGGAGTCGTGTAAGTTCTTTATAGATTTTGGAGATTAAACCCTTGTCTGAGGTATCATTGGCAAATATGTTTTCCCATATGGTTGGGTCTCTTTTTATTATAATACTGTTTTCTTTAGCTGTGCAGAAACTTTTTATTTTGATAGATCCCATCTGTTTATTCTTTCCTTTATGTCCCTTGCTCTGGGGGACATATCAGTAAAAATGTTCCTGCATGGAATACCTGAGACTTTCCTGCCTATGTTCTCTTCTAGGACTTTAATGGTGTCACGGCTTATATTTAAATCTTTTACCCACCTTGAATTTGTTTTTGTGTATGGTATAAGTTGGTGCTTGAGCTTCGTATTTTTGCATGTAGCTGTCCAGTTCTCCCAACACCATTTGTTGAAGAGGTTATTGTTACCCCATTTTATGTTGCTGGCCCCTTTGTCAAATATTAATTGACTGTAGATACTTGGGTTTATTTCTGGGCTCTCTGTTCTGTTCCATTGGTCCATGTGCCTGTTTTTATGCCAGTACTAGGCTGTTTTGATTACAGTGGCTTTATAATACAGTTTGGTGTCAGGTATTGTGATCTCTCCTACTTTGCTCTTCTTTCTCAAATTTGCAGCAGCTATTTGGGGTCATTTATGGTTCCATGTAAATTTTTGAAGTGTTTGTTCTACGTCTGTGAAATATGGCATTGGTACATTAATAGGTATTGCATTGAATCTGTAAAT
>PVKM010047324.1:0-11479 GCA_004027735.1 Carollia perspicillata
GCAGAGGGTAGCCTTGTGCGACCATGGCTGGGAGCGTGCATGTCAGGTGCCAGGAAGTTTCTGCAGCTCTGTGCGTGAGCGTGCATGACCGGGAAAGCCCAGGAGTACTGATTTTGGAGTTGCAAATACACTCTAGGAAGCAGGTGATTTTGCAGATATGGAATTAGTGAATAATGAGTGTCACATTGTATCTCCAGCTTGGGGGAGGGGAGAGCTTAGAAAGAGCAGTGTGTGGGCACAAAGAACCCTGGGCCCAGAGCCAGATGATGGCCTGGGGTCTAGCCTGGCTCTGTCCCCAATGAGCTGTGTGATGATGGGCAAAATCTTCATCTACTATGAGCCTTCGTCTCTGCATCCATAAGCAAGGGGTTTGCCTTGAGTTATACCTCAGATTCCTTTTGCCTCTATAGTTTGTTGAGTCTGCCTCTCTAGTTCGGTGACTCTGATTTCTGCTCTCAGGTAGAAGCCAAATGGATATATTGGCAATCAATATTGTCAGCTGCTGCATTGTGTTAAAGAGATAATCACCTCTCTCTCCCTGCCAACCCCACGGCACTGCATTTTCTCATGTCAAGACCATGGGTCTCAAAATAAAGCTTTTCATACGTTGCCTTTTGAAAGAATCTCCCCGATCACAACTGCATGAAGAGCAAGGTGACGCACGAGGCTTTTGCACCTACAAAGAGCATGTAGTTCCAGAGCCGAGGGTGCCTTTCCCAAGGCAATTGCAGGCATTTTAGCATGGCTTCTGGTTAATATACTAATAAAGGTGAGTAGCATTGCTAATCCTCAGGATGTACTCCCTGTAATTTTGCTCAGCAGGTGAAATGGCAAGAGTAACCTGGCAATGTTTTCAGAAGGGAAATATCCAAGACTAGAACCACAGTGCCATGTTTCATTGTGAAGTGAACTGATTTGTTAGACGAATTAATGAACACCTGGCATGTGGATACTCAGTCGGTGATTTTGAATAAGAGTGGGAAGTGTCCTAATACAAGTTTATTAGATTGTCAGTTAATTAGATAAAATATAACGCAGTAGGAATTCCCATTCGTCCTCATCACTAGGAGAGAAGGGGCCGAGGGATGGGCTGGAGAGGAAGGTGAGCCTTCCAGGTGGGCAGGTGGGAAAGCCACTAAGGAATGCCCTGAAATTCATGCTTCCTATCGTATTTTTAATTAACTTGGCCCCGTTCACATTGGAAGGTGAAGTAAATCCATAATGTGTTAGAGTGCTTTAATTTCTTCTCAAATCAGAGCCCAATTTGTCACTGCCAGATGAGAAGCGAAAAGGTCATCTTCTCACTTTGAAGTTTCTGAATCATTTAATAGCTAATTTGTACTGCTAATTACTACCTTTCACTTCTGTAATTATTATGAATTATCATCCCCTACTATAGGAATGAGGAAGCAGGGGACAATAAAACCCGGCTCTAAGTCCAGTTGGTTCGCCTGGCCGTCGAGCCGCTTGGATGTGGCCGGCAGCGAGAGATTTTCTGTTTCACTCAGCTTTGCTGGGTTGGTGACAAAAATTAACAGCTTAAACATTATTTGCAGTTCCCCAGGCTGGAACTACTTTTCATTAGTGTTTTGTGTGGCGACTCTCTTTTTGGCTGAGCGCCAGCAATTATGAAGTTACGGACATGTCCCCTGCTGTTCTCCTTGTTTTTGTGGTCCCCAGAAGTATCCGAAATGCCTGGAGGCTTAGTCACTGTCCACAGACCTTCTGGAATCAGTTCACCTGTCCAGTGACCAGAGCTTAAGGGAAACCTTTGTCGAAGGCTCAGAACAGGTTAGATGACATACATCTTGGGAAGATTTATTTTTTTTATCCTCCTCTGAGAGCATTTTTTTTTCATTGCTTTTAGAGAAAGAGGGAGGGAGAGGGAAAGAAAAGAAGGAAGAGAGTAGATGGAGAGAAAGAGAGAGAGAAACATCAGTGTGAGAGGCACATCGATTGGCTGCCTTCTCATATGTGCCTGAACCAGGAAGCGAACCCATGACCTGGACACGTGCCCTGACAGGGAATTAAACCCGTGGCTTTTTGGTTTACGGAATGACGCTGCAACCAACTGAGACACACCAGCCAGAGCTTGGGAAGATTTTTAATGGTACGATTCTAGAATAACGTGTCTGTGAACGTAGCCTGTTATCTTGTTTTCTAAGGCATTTTTGGTGAAGTTATACAGATTAACCTAGACATACAATTGTGTTGGTAGGCTGCAAAAGAAGCTAGAAAGTTTTTCTGACCCAGATTTCTCCCAAGCAATAGCTCGAGGGTCCAGATTTATTCCTTTAAATCCAAGGGTTCTTTTGTTTTTTAGGAATGCCCTATTTATGAGCAAATATCTTGAGGAAGCCTAGTGTCTTAACAGTTATCACCCACCACGTCACCAGGGCCTCAAGGTTGGATAGGATCTGGTGAGACTGGGTGGCCCCTGAAAAATGGGACAAGTTGAAAACAAACTTATATGCTCTGTACTTTTGCCCAGGGTATCCCCTACTCATTAACATTTGATGGGGTTACTGTAATGTCTTTTATTGGTGTACTTTCTACATTATATGAATTCATTGATTTTATTCAGATGGATTGAATTGGCTGCTACTAGGCATAGGTGGAAAGAAAAATTTGGTGTGGGTATGCCAGGTAGAGGTCTGAAAGTACAGAATTTTGAAAGTGCAGTTCAGGGTACCTTAGCAATGATGGGCTGATGGGTTAACCTCATACAGGATTCATTTGCTGTGGGGTAGGAATGACAGCATCGGAGAACATGATATCTTTGCCTTCCAGCATTAATCGTTGCCATCTGTCAGCTGCACAGGGTCCTCATGGCATTGTGGAGTAAGTATAGGATTTGAAATAGTAAACATAATAGCCACCACTTATTATGCTATTGCTTCTAAGCTGTTGCTGCGCCCAGTTCCTTTCACGCATTATCTCATTTCCCTCATCGGATGGAGGTGCCATAATTATTCCCTTTTACCAGCCAGGTAGGTACGTAAATTCTCCATGGCCCCATAGCTAGGAAATGGCAGTTACTGGACTTGAGTGTCAGACTCATGTTCTTTTTTGGTCCCCAAGACCCACATTCCTAACCATTGCGCTGCTCTTTCGAGGGGTCCAGAAAGTTCTTCCTCTGGGTAATAGGAAAATAAACAGCCATATTCTAACTCATAAAAGGAAGGCATGTATAAATTAGAAAAACTCGAACTTGTTGCCCCTGGGACTACAGGTCTTCCAAGTATCCTGCCTCAGTCTCCTCGATGCTGCTAGTAGTCCCAACATCAGTAACCGAACCAGTTTCCAACCTGTGAACCCGTGGGATACAGTCCACCCTGGTTTCAGGGAGTCCCTTTCCTGGAGGGTTTAATTATTGAAATAAGAGAAGGGCACCCTAATGCGAGCCCCTCCCCTGTGGTTGTCTAATGCTTTTCTCCCACACTGTGGTCTAGTTGTGGGGTGTATGTGGTGTGCCGGGAAGGGTTGAGCACCGTACGTGAGGGCCTCTGAAAGCAGAACTGCTTGGTCCTACTTCTCTTAAAAAAGTAAATTAATAGACTTTTTTTTGAAGAGAAGTTTTAGATTTACAGAAAAAAATGAGCTGAAATTCAGAGCTCCCGTACTGCTGCCCCGCCCCTTTCTCTCTGGTCTCTCCTATTATTAACATCCTGTATTAGTGTGCTAGGCACATTTGTTACATCAGGGAACAGATACTGATTGCTATGTTATTAACTGAAGTCCATAGTTTGCATTACGGCTCACTCTTTGTTTCGTAGTCCTGTGGGTTTTGACAAATGTCCAAGTGACACATGTCCATTATTATCATATCATTCAGGATAGTTTCCCTGCCTTAAAAATCCCCTGTGCGCCTCCCGTTCACCCGTCCTTCCTCTCCCTGAATCCCTGGCAAGCACTGATCTTTTTACTGTCTCTACAGTTTTGCCTTTTCCAGAATGTCACATGGTGGGAGTCATCCAGTATGTTGCCTTTCCGACCGGCTTCTTTACACACAGTGCGCATAGACACACGCACGGCCGAGGGTAGGTGTGCTAGTGCCTGCATCCTGCCGAGGAGACGGCGTCTCGCTTCCTTTTCTTTGCTGGAGCTCACAGCCCATCTGCACCCTGAGTTTCGTGCCCCACCCCCCCGCCCCGCCCAGGGCTCCCAGGAGCAGAGCGCTGTGTTCTCACTGCCTGCTGCTCTGGCCTAGATCTTCAGTGCTAATTTATATTTCCTCTGGCCCTGTTTTTTTTTTACTTTATGTATTTCTATTTTACTATGTGTTATATTTGGTATTGTAAGCCTGTTTCGAACCCATTGGTGGAATGAGGTCGAATATGAGGAAATAAGGGAAGTTTGGTAGCCACACGCCTGGCTCCTGGTAGTGACTTCATAAGTGTTAGTGAGCTGGGAGGGGCATAGTGCTTCCGCGGTGGCTCTCATCTTTGCCAGTCGGGGTGGCAGAAGCACCGGGGTGCCTCAAGAAATCCCCACCTGGGCTAACCTGGTGCAGAAGCTCTGACACAGAACTGACCCCAAAATGTGACCGACCCCTCAATTTTCACCACTCTGGAAACACACAGAAATCTTGGCATGGCTTTGGACTTCCCACAATGTATTGGTAGAAAAATCTCAGCTTGCATCTGATTCCAATCCATTCATTTTACAGATGGGGAAACTGAGGCCCTAAGAGAATAAGATCATACCCGTGAACACATATCACAGCCTGGACCAGGAACCGGGTCCCCTAGCTCCAGCCCGCATCCCCAGGGCTAGTGGCGCTTGAGGCAAGAACAGGCGAGGACCCCAGACCCGTTCAGGTGCCAGCTTGGTTTACCCTGATCCAACTGACAGAATCTGCTCTTGGGATGAATGTGGGAAGAGGAAACTGACCCTTTCCGCACCTGGTGCAGGGGTCCTGTGCAGGGGCCCTGACCCTCTCAGTCACCAAGCCCATGGCGGGAGGCAGGGACAAGACCGTGTGACAGGGAATGGATGGGAGTGGGTGGAGACCATTCCTGCTGCATGCCTCCCCCCTCTTAGAATTTATATTATTGTGTCTAATAACTCTCCTCTCTGGCGACCTATCAAGCATGTAAACAAGCAAATCAGTACCTTTTGGGAAAATTAAAAAAAAAAAACACACCTTTGAATTAAACCCTTTGACTATATATGGTTTTGAAAAAGGTAGTTCACTGGCTCAGTGATATGTATCAGACTCGTGAATCCACACTGTTAATGAGATGGGTCAGAAGAGCCATTTAAAAACAGACATTAGTTATGGAAATGATAGGCCTATTTTTGGAGATAAAAGGGCTTTACTTTGGTGAAAAAAATTGAAATGGGACAAGACTAGGAAGAAACCCTGATAACCCCCAAGACTCCTGGTGAGGCATAATGGTTACTGCCCATGACAGAAAGTTAAATGGGTTTGCAATAAAAACCATGAATATTTTTGCTTCCTGGTTAGAGGGGCTCCATGGACGACGCTGAGACTTGTAGTTTAGTTATATCTCTGAATGAGATTCAGAACGGGATTTTATATATTAAAACCTGGGCCACCAGCAGCTCTAATTACACTTTCTTGGGCCTTTATGTGTCATGAATGTGCGATGGCCGGGAGTGGAGAGCTGTTTTCACGGGCTCTGTGTATTCACTGCACTCAACTGGTGGGGTCCCTTGAGGCCTTTTCTCTTCCGGTTGGAAGTCTTGCTCAGAGCACAGATTCTCCCGTGGTCCCCAAAGCCTGGTTTTCCCCATCCTGGAGGTCGACATTCCTGTGACCCGGGGGCAGCAGAGACCTCTCCCGCTGGCCTTCCAGAGAAGAGCCATGTGGGACTTCTGGGCGCTGGTGCTTCAGATAAAGACCAGGGGACCCCTGCTGCTCTGAGTGGAATTCTTCCCGGAATGTGTTTGCTGCTGGCTCTTGCTCATCATCTCTTCTTTGAGCTTCAGGAAAATTCCAGTGCAACTAGTCGTAGCATTTTTTTCTGATGATAAAAATAATAATGTTTGTGGCGAACATCATAGAACCTTAGAAATGTGTATCGAAAGAAACAGTCTTAGACCCTTCACCCAGAGATATCTGCTATTAATATAGTATTTTGGTGTATAGTCATTGAGTATTCTTTTTTATGCTTAAAGATATTTAAATCTACATACATATATTTAAACATAACATGCTACCATACAACATGCACACTTTTGAAACCTGTTTCATTTACCCATGCATCCTGGACATAGTTTGTTAATGCTATTGTTGGCGATGTTTGGGTTATTTTCGGTTTTTCAATATCTTTGTAAAAACAAGGTTGCCCTGTATATCCTTGAACCTGCAGCCTCACAGACTTCCTTAGGACAAATTCTTGGAAGAGGAATTTCTGGGGAACAAGTGCACAGTCTTTCAAGCTTTTAAACATACTACTCAACTGCTCCCCCTGACTGCACCCCAACCCATCTTTTAAATATTTGCCAAGGGAACTGGGAACTCACTGTTCTTTTGATTTGCATTTCCTTCATTGTTAAGGTTTTTGTTCTCTTTATTTGATTTATTATTTATTTACTAGAAGACAGCTTCCTCTGTTTCGCTTATTCTCTGTATTCTGTTCCCAGAAGAGAACTTGATACATAGAAGGAGCGCAAATATTCGTTGAATTTTCAAAGAATTACAGTCATTTGCTCACTTTTTTCCTGAAAGGTGTTTGTCTTTTTGTTATGGCATTTGTAGAGGTTTTTTGTTTTGTTTTAAAGATTTTATTTATTTATTTTACACAGAGGGGAAGGGAGAGAGAGAGAGGGAGAGAAACGTCAATGTGTGGTCACCTCTCATGCACCCCCTACTGGGGACCTGACCTGGCCTGCAACCCAGGCATGTGTCCAGACTGCGAACGAACCAGCGACACTGGTTCACAGGCCTGTGCTCAGTCCACTTAACCAGTCAGGGAGGGCTCATTTGTAGAGTTTTTATACCCTAAAGATATTAGCTCCTTGTTATACAGTGCAAGTAGTTTTCCCAGCGTGTTTTCTATATTTTAACTGTGGGGATTTTTATTTTTGCATATAGAGCTACTAATTTTTTTACAGGGTCAATTTTATGCATGTGTCTTTGGTTTTACCTTTTTGTTGTTTAGCTGAAGAAAGGGGATTTCTCATTCTAGAATGCTGAAATCGCAATCTCAGTTTATTCTAATTACTTTTAATGGTTTCATTTCAAACCTTTAAGTTATTAATCTACCTGAATGTGTGTGGATGAAAGGGAGGGATTTGCTTTGAATTCTCTTTTTCTCCCAGAGGATTTGCCAGTTTTCACAATAATCTCTCATTCCTCCTTGGTTGTAATGCCTTTGATGACGGGTTGCTGGAGAGAGGGAACTAACACCTATTGCAGGGCTGCTGGCTCTACATATTTCCAGACACAGTCCTTCAGGGCAGACATTATCTGCAGTTTGCGCCTAGGAGACTGAGGCTTAGGGAGGTAACCTCGGGGCCTTGGGCCCCCAGACCTTGCTCCTGCCACACATCTGCTGCCTCCTCCGCCCCAGGCCCGCCTACGCCGCAGTGCTCGGCTCAGCGGTGGGGCTGCGGGGATTCCACAGTGCTAACGGCAGATCCCGTTAAGCCATTACAAAATGAAATTCTCAAGTTAAGAGGTTTAGAGAAAAGTAGTATTTTGGTGGAGAAAAAGAAGAAAAGATGTATTTATAACCTCCCTTTCTAGAGCTTATAGGTGCAACCCATGGACATGAACTAAGGTGGTTGGGGGGCAGGATGTTGGAGGGAGGTGGGTGCAGAGCGGAGGGGGATACAGGGGAAAAATGGGACAACTGTAATAGCATAATCAATAAAATATACTTAAAAATAACCTCACTTTCTATTCCTAATATCTGGTAGAGTCCACCAAACATAGAGTTCTTGGCTCCTGGACTTGATGTTGCCAAAGACAGGTGAAGCGGCTAAAAAGAGAGAGAGAGAGTAGGCATTTTAAGTGCTTCACGTGGGATTAAGGTTAACACGTGAAAAACGAGAATAATAGTTATTATTTAAGATGTGTAAAATGCATGCAAAGTCATAAATGTTTGGCAATTCTAAGATGGCAAGCATTACTATTTCATTGTTGAACACACTTTGCTCCATTCAGCGGGGGCCCAGCACTTAAGGTAACAAGTTATGAAAGAGCGACGTTTTGTTCGTCGTGTACTTTGTGG
This sequence comes from Carollia perspicillata, assembly GCA_004027735.1. Taxonomy (NCBI): domain Eukaryota; kingdom Metazoa; phylum Chordata; class Mammalia; order Chiroptera; family Phyllostomidae; genus Carollia; species Carollia perspicillata. The sequence goes on from PVKM010047324.1 coordinate 8,205, forward strand.
GCGGTTTGTACGCAACGGCGGTGCTTTACCACAGTGCTCCTTCTAAGTCGTGAGCTCCAAGCGGGAACCATTGGAGCGTGTTTTGAGGACGCTAAGATTTTAAATTCCGCCCCAGTGTTAATCACTGACAGGCTACACGCTGACACCTAAAGCAACAGGAAGCGATTGCAGCTTTTCCGAGGCTTGTTTATGCACACTGCAGACAGATCTGCATTTTTATACTCCTCTATCTTGATTATCGCACACAGGTAATCTGACGCATCAACTTGTAGTAATTTTGTGTTTTACAAGAATTAAATATGATTTTTATATATCATGTATTTTATTTGTATAATTATAAGTAATATATAAATGAATAACATGAAATAAATTAGAATAAATTGTACATAATAGACAATATAAAATAAATACCACACAAATATTCATATCAAGTATGGCTATTAATATCCATATATTAAGTGTGTTATATAATTATTATAATACATGATAATAAAATATATATTATCACTAGTATTTGCATCTCACGATTGAAGGATGATATGGTATCCTCTTCTGCAAATATTTTCTCCTGGTATGCTTTGCTTTTTCATTTTCTCAACGGTTTTGTTTGAAGAGCATCTACCTTAATGTAATGAAGTTTGTTACATTGAAGTTGCCAAATTTTATTGACATAAAGTATTCACAATATTCTCTTGTTTTAAAAAATCTGTAGAATCTATCACTTTTCTGATATTGATAATTTGTTTTTTTTCATTTACTAGTCTTACCAGGGGTTTATCAATTTTACTGATTTTTTCCTATGAAGCAACATTAGATTGTTACATTTCTGTATTATTAGACTATTTTCCATTTCGTTTATTTCTGCTTTTACCTTTTTCTTGGGTGTTTAATAAGTTCTTCTTTGTCTAGCTTTTTAAGGTAAAACTTCGATCACTGATCTTAAATCTTCTCTTTTCTATTACAGGCACTAATGCCATGGCGTTCCCTCTGAGCCGACTTTAGGTGCATCCCACAGATTCTTATATTTTGTGTTTTCATTATTATTCAGTCAAAATATTCCCTTGAGCCTTCTTTCATCCATAGATTGTATAGAAGTATGTTATTTACTTTTTAAATATATGGAGTTCCTCTAGATACTTGTATTATTGATTTTATTAATTTTGACTTTATTGATTTTATTAACTTATGTTTGTTAATTTCTAATTTAATTTCATTATGAATGGAAAACTGTAAGGTTTCAATCATTTGCAATTTATTGGAGCTCATTTTATGGCCTAGCTTATAGTCTGTCTTGCTACGTATGTTCTGCGTGCACTTACGAAGCACGTGTATTTTGACCTAGGTTTTAGCCTTCTGTAAATATTAAGTCAAGTGCCTTGTAGTATTGTTCTGATGTCCCTCCTTATTGAATTTTTGTTTACTTGTTCTATCAATTACTGAGACATGGATAGAAAATCTCCAAAAATAACTGTAGATTTGTCTTGTCTCTCTTTGATTCTGTTAGTTTTTGCTTTATATGTTTTGAAGTTATGTTATTTGGTGCAATATATTTAGAATTGTTAAGTCTTCCTCATGAAATAATTCTTTTATCATTATAAAGTATCTCTCTTTGTGTTATATGATATTTCATTTCTTAGCATTTAAGTTATTTGATAATTATATGGGCACCCAGCTTTCTTATGATTACTCTTTGCATGGTATATTATTTTCCATCCTTACAGTGTCAGTCTGTATCTTCATCTTTATATTCATAATAATTGATAATATTGCTGTTTGTTTACTATGGTCACTACTGAGATTTGTTACTCACTCCTTTCTTGCCTTTTTGTGGGGGTTAAATATTTTTTAGTATTTTATATTATTTTCTGTATTGATTCCCTGGCTATGTTTTTTTTTTTTTAATTATTGTTCCTTTAGGGTTTGCTTCTGGGGCCAAGAATATGCATCTTCAACTTATTAAAGTCTTGGAGTTAACATTGTTTCACTTTATGTATCAGTTTTTACATTTTATACCTAACACTTTCCACTTCCTACTTCCTCCTTTCCACCTAACAAATGTAAGAACTTTTAAATAGTTTTGTCTAATTTACTCACACCATTTCCTTTGTGCTGTAGTTGTCATACAGTTTACTTTTTCATAATTATAATCTATAACTTACAATATTACTATTTTTACTTTGAACCATCTTTTTAGGACTTTAAAGAAAATCAAGAGAAGATAAACACAGTCTGTTCTACTTACCCACATGTTTGCCTTTACTGGTGTGCTTCCTTTCTATATATCGATGGTCGTTTGTCTTTAGTCTGAAGAATGTCTATGTTAACCTTTCTTGTAATGTTGGTCTGCTGGTAGTGAATTCCCTCAAATTAAAAAAAAAATTAAAATGTCTTCATTTACTCTAATATTTGCAGGTTATTTTCAGTAGGTATAGAATTCTCAATTTCTACTTTCATTATTTTGTCTCAATCCATTGTCTTTAATAGTGTCATTCCATTGTTTGGGAATTCTATTATTTCTGATGAGAAGTCAGCCGTTGTTTGTATTATTGTTTCCCTGTGTATAACAAGTGCCCCCATGCCCCTGCCCCCAGCTACATTCAAGATTTTCTATTTATCTTTGACTTTCAGCAATTTGACTGTGTTGTACCTAGGTGTGGTTTTCTTTTTATTTATTCTGCTTGAGTTTCATTGTATCTGTTGCCCTTTTGATTTTCAAAAATAAATATATGTATTTTTAATTTCAGGATCTAAAAATGCTAGAATTATTTATAATCTGCAGCACCTTTGGCGGTATTTTTCTATTCAAATCTATTTGCTTTTTTGGCAGGGAAGAGGAGTGGCTTATGTTAGAAATGCATGAGACACAGAGGTGGGAGGAGCTGGGCGATCTGATCTGAGTGCCTTTATTTGACGCTGTGCTTACCTGTGGGCTGAGCCTGGACTGACTGCAGCCTGGGAGGGGAGGCAAGAAAGAGGCTTTTAAAAGAAAAAGCTGAGGTTTTGGGAGGGATAAGGGAGGAATTAGTCTCTTGTTCTTCTGGGTAGTTGCCTCAGGGTTTCAGAATGTGAGTCAGGAACATGGATTAGGCGAAGGGCTGGGCTGTTCCCAGGTGCAGGAAGGTCAGTCTGACCAGCGGCCACTATGGCTGGCAGTCAGGTGTCTATTGTGTGTGCTGGAAGAGAGTTTCGATTAAGCCTCGGCTACCAAGTGAGTTGAGATAACTGAGTCATGAGCCGTCCAGTGGGTCAGAAAACTGTCCTGACTGTGGGGAACC
>PVKM010047325.1:0-11487 GCA_004027735.1 Carollia perspicillata
CCCTCTGGTTACTGTCAGCCTGTTTTCTATTTCAATGTCTTCAGTAAACTTTCTAAAGGAACATGGTGAGACTTCAGGATTGAAAAGTTCAGATTTCTTGTACTTGGAAGACAAGATCTTTGGAAGAAAATAGCAATTCATGGAGCATCGCCTCCCCCACCCACTGCTTGCTCAAATCCTCTCAACCTGCTGCTCTGTCTCCTCTGGGCAGCTTCTCTGACCACCTCAGGCCTAAGAAGTCTCTTGTCTGCGGCACCCCCAGTCCTAACTGGGCCCATTCCTCCCTGGGTGCTGAGCTCACTGGGCGATGACACTGTACACTCTGCTTTCTTGGCTGAGGGTCTGGTCTCCCAAGGTCTGGCCTAAATGCTGGACATCCGAGCCCTATCCAGCAGCAGGTGAAGTCTGTGGACACACTGTTGGTTTCTCAGGACACACTGTGTGTCACCTCTCTACTCCTACAGAGCAAAGGAATAAAGGTTTCCTAAACAGAGCTTGACATTTGGAGACATGGGATGGGTTCTTGAGCTAGCTGTAATTCCAGCTCTTTTAGTTCTACTCTAGCTCTACCTCTAGCTCTAGTTCTAGTTCTAACTCTAATTCTAGCTCTTTTGGATCTAGGTCTAGGTTTCGCTCTTAATCTAGCTCTAGATGTAGCTCTAGTTCTACCTCTAGTTCTAGTTCTGATTCTAGCTCTCACTCTAGTTTAATCTCTGCTTCTGCCTGTAAACCTGATACATCCATTTTTCTTGGACTTCCATTTCTTCTTCTCTATAGTGGGGATAATAGCATACATCTTACAGAGTTTTGGTGAGGATCATACATATGCAATCATGCGAGTAAAGAGGCTCAGTGGGCTGTAAAGTGCTGAGTAGATGTGAAAAATGCCCTTAAGACGCAGAAACCAACTCGCGGAAACTTAAGCAGAATAAGGAAATTTATCTTGAAGAGGTGGCTTGAAGGTTGCTCTCTAGAGCCTCAGGAAGGACTGGAATCCAGGACTGTAAGTTCCCCGAGACGCAGGCAGTATTCCCTTTCTTTCCTTCACCCCAGTTTTCCTCTGTGTGTCTGTTTCTTTCTCCTTTTCTGTTTGCCAGGCTACATGGCACAGAAGGTGGCTGCCCCAAAGCTCCTGCATTTACCTGTGCCGGGACCCAGTTACAGCCGAAGAATCCATCTCCCTCTGGTTTTCTCTCAATTCCAAATTCCTGAGATAGGACTTGTTTTAGCTCAGTTTGGTCAGGTCATTACACTTAGTCCAGCCCAATCATCTGTGGCCAGTGGAGCGGGGTTAACTTGTACAAGCAAGGTATGGGGACAGGGAGGGTCTATGTGAAGAGAGTTCCAGAGAAGCAGCAGGAAAGCTGGTAGTTTCCGGGCTGTATAAGCATCTCATAAGCACCCATCATGTTGCTGTGGTTTATCTGATGTTGTATAACAAAGCACCCCATGATTCAGATGCTTAAAACAACCATCTATGATGCTTTCTGATTCTTTGGGTCAGGGTTTCTAACAGGGGACAGAGGGATGACATGTTTTTGATCCATGATGTCTGGGGCTTGTCTGAGCACATGTCTGGCAGTTGGTGCTGGCCGTTGCTGGGAGGTCTCAGTTCTTTTCCACATAGATTTCTCCACGCAGAGTCTCCATGTGGACTCTCCCTCTGGGCTGCTTGAGCTTCCTCACAGATGGTGGCTGGGCTCTAAGGGTGAGCATCCCAGGAGAGAGGCAGGCTGAAGTTACATCACCTTTTGGACTTGGTCTTGAGAGGCACACAGCATCACTTCTGCAACTTGTATTTTCTAGCATTTTTTTAGAAGGGAGTCACTAAGCCTAACTCATGTTCCAAGAGAAAGGAGACTAAACTCAACCTTTTGATGAGAAGAGGGACAAGGTTCTAGAAAAATACATAGAATCAGAAATATTGCTATAGCCTTTTAGGGAAAATATAATCTGTCACAATATTTATAATCATTAGTATTGTATTCTAATACAGCTTTTGAAGTAAGAAGCTGACAGTCCATCTGGTAGGGTTGTAGGCTTAAACCAGAGGTTTCTCAAGCTATTTTGGTTCATGGTGCCCCTAAACCAAAAGAAATCCCCAACAGTTCCATTAATTAGGTAGTTATATGCAACGACTTAATAATTAGAATGAATAATTTGTATTTCATTCTTAAGTAACTACAACTAACAGGACATGTGAACCTGTTAGGTACTAAAGAGCTTCTTAGATCTTAGAATCTGACTGATACCACCATCTTCACTTCCTGTTCCATGCTGATTTTCACACAGCACATGGTCCTTATCACTAAAATCACCCCAGACCCAGCTTTGCAAGGATGTGATGTCATTGAAGAGAATGTAGCTCCGCCTGATGCTAAAGCAGTGAACAACTTCGAGCTCGTGGTTTGTGTGCTGTCTAATGGATTCAGGTATTGCTCCAAAACACAGCCCTCTTCAATGTTCCCATGTGGTTTCTGTGGGCACCTGGGCTCCTCAGCACACGGTTTGAGAATCATGGGCTCACACAGAGTAGATTCAGAGTTGAGAACTGATCGACATGCCGAAGGCATAGCCCCTTAACCGATATCCAGCTTTCGAACAAGGGCATTCAGATGTGGGTAATTTTGAATCCTGGGTGGTTAAGCTGATTTGATGAAATGGCAGAATTTTAAGGAATAATAGATGAGAAACAACAGTCTCCTCCCCTTCTCTCAAAGATGTTGAGCTATTAGTTATATATTGTCTTTAAGACATTGACAATTTCCCTGGAAATTGTCATGTAGCGAGACTAGGGGATGATACGGTATGAGGGAACATCTCTGCATTGTGAGAATTGCCCAAGCCAGGCCTCAGTGCCAAAGCACAGCTTCATTCCTAACTTAAGGCAGCATTCTGCCCTATGGAGCTGCCCCGTGCAGCGTGAAATATTACACGAACTGTGAAACACTGAGATGAACCCACACTACCTCTGAACCAAACTGGTTTCTGAAACTCCTGAAGCTAAATGAACCTAGAACAACGACATATCCTCTAAAGCAAGTTCTTATTTACTTCAGGACATTATACGGGACCCCAGGAAGGTCCTATCGTGGCTCTTAGTTTCTTTGAAGAGCGTGCCGAGAATGTAAAGGTCCTTATTTGTCTCCAAAGTTACAACATTTCAAACGAAAGAGAACATACACATTCAGCTGGAGAGTGGATCACTTTCCTGAACTAGAAAAAAATATATGGCCCAATTTCTTTCCTCTCTCTCATAATTCTCAGCCAAGACAATAGGCGTCATGTGATGTGAAGGAGAAATTGGGCCAGTTAAAAATAGAAGGCGTACTCTACCAAGTTCATTAGAAAGTTGAAGTTTCATTGTTGATTGCTATTAATTTATCTCTGCCTGCCACATGTGCGAGGGAACAGCACAACAGACAATTGCCAATTCTGAGAGCTGCAGCCCCCGGGCCCCCGCCCCGTCCTCTGGTCCTATTTTCTCCCCTGGCTGAGCAGCATCCCCCAGAGGAGCTCCCTGGGGATTGCTGATACCCTCTCCCAGCCCCAGGAACTGTCCTCTGGAAGCAGTCTTGGTTGGGAGAAAGCCCTGGTTGGGTTCTCCTCTGGCTCAAAAGGGGTGCTCAGCAACAGCCTTTCTAAACAGGGAACGAAGTTCCCAGCCTCATCTCTCTGGACATCGCTCGCACCTTTGCACTTGCTAAATCCTGAAGATGTCTCACGAGCCTTGTGTACACAGCTAAAAGGTGTTAGAGGAGTGTGGCCATGGTGAGCCCCAGCCTTGTAAATGGAACCAAGTCCTCCTAGTACTCCTCCCCTGTCACCAATGTGACAGTGCCTACTGTGGGTCATACAATGCACTAGTCTTGGGATGGAGAAAGGCCAATGGCACACACTTCCAGCCTCCAGGGTTCACAGTAGAGGGTCTGAGGAAGGCCAGCCCAGGCCCAGAGCGCTCAGACCTGACTTCCTCTGATGGTGGGGATATTCTTCATATGATTTGCAAATTATTTCCTTGAACTGGCTATTTTAAAGCTCATTTTACAGGTAAGCATATTGAGACCCTGAGAGGTAATGTGGTAGGGCTGGACCTGGAACCCTCACCTTTTAGGTTGGGTGATGTGTCATTTGTGGGGATCCTCTCTCCTGGTGTTGCATTCTAAGCCTGGGCTCTCCCTGGGAAGAATGCTAGACTTTGGGATGGGGGGTGGGTTCAGGCCTAACCAGTGTTCTTCCTGAACGGTGGAGCTCACACCCCTGCCTTTACCTCTGAGTTGGGGCCAATTGAGAAGCAGACACGGGAGTGGGCGAATGGAGGTTCAAGTCTCAGCATATTACTGATGAGGTTGGCTTGTGGGGTATGCCCTGGCCATGTGGCCATCATCTGGCTTCCTGACACTGCCCACCCCAAGTTTATACTTCCAGACCCATGGAGGAATTGGGGCTGGCGGCGGCAGTGGGGGCTGGGGCAAGGGGTGGACGCTGAGCCGTGACTTCCCATTTGCTGGCTCACCCTTTCAAACCTGCTTGTGTGAAGCTCAAGAGCTGGAGCTTATTCTTGGAATGGCAGGCAGGCTGGGCCCTGACCTTGAGCATTCAAGGTCACCCTATGGAATGCCGTACAGAGCATGGGCAGATCATGTCAACAGGCCAGGCTGTCCCAGGGAGGGGCTGAAAGGTACTCCCCCTCCTTCTAAAGGGGCTGAGTACAGAGGGTAGAGGAGGGCCCATGTATCTTGCCTCTTTATGGTTTCCTTCAAGAGAGGGTGCATGGGTTCCCCTCATAGTTGCCAAGTAGGGGCTGGCTGCCTGTTGTTTCACCTTTAGTTTGCTCTAAGTGGTGGGACCCTGGTCATGTGCCCCACAGCCCTGGCACCCCACAGGGCCCACCGCACATGGGTGCTCAGACAGTGTGTACTGAATGACCCGCGGGGCCGAAGCGAGCTGTGGAGGAGGCTCAAACCACAAGTGACTCACACAGAGAGGATTCCTCAGTGTTGCTCAGCGCCATGGATGGCCTTACACAACAGGTGAGGCATTTGTCACAGAGCAGCTGGCCCCTTCTGTGCTCCAGGTGGAGTGTCAAGGCTCAACTAACTGCAGAACGTGTGCCAGTGGCACACACCCACTCCCTCCCCCACAGCTGGTGTGAATTTGGGAGACTTCTCTGAGGGCAGCTGTGAAGCAGGGGCATCCAGCTCTGGGAGGCTGGGAGGAGGGCGTTCAGAATTGCTCCCTTGTAAAGGGTGAGACACATGTCAGCCACCGGCTCCCTCCCCTGCCTGGAAACTGAGCTGAACGCTTTAGATGTCCGGGAATGGGTGCTCTGATAGCACTTTGTACCTGCTGGGGCAGAGAACGAAATCTTGGGGGTATCACCAGGACTTGCTGACAGCTTTCTCTTGTTTTTCCTTTGACCACTCTTTCTAGTTCTTGTTCTCCGCCCGTTCCTAAAATACGGGGTTTCTGCTGCCAAGCTACTCTTCCTGTAACTCGACCAGCTCCAGCCTCTTGCTCGCCAAGCCCTCCCGCCTCTCCTCCCCTGCCCTTTACTTCTTCCACCGACCTCGGGTGAAAATAGGACTCCAGGACCGAGGATGAAAAGATCCTAGAGTTCTGGTCTGATCTCTGCATTTCAAGGTGGGGAAACTGAGGCCCAGAGCAGAAAACAAGAATCTTGGACATTTTAGGTATATACTGACAAGTTCAAAACGAATTTGTAGAAGCCACATTTCTGTGTAGTAAGGAAGAAACATTTTATGAGCTGCAGTCTTCTTGAGTGTAGGACGGTATCTTGATGTGGTCCCAGCCCAGTTATGGTGCCTGTGGCACATGCCACGTGGAGGAGGTGGAATGCTGCTTTACTTGTCAAATGGGGCCATTCGCTTGTCCGTGTCACAGGACTGTCCCAAGGGTTGAGTGAGCTAGTGGTGTATGGAAAAGGGCTCACACAGTCCCTGGTGCTCTGTGCCTCATCAATGTTATTCACTCACTTATACCGGGCAGCAGCACGTGGTAGTTAGGATGGCGGTTCTAGAGCCAGATGCCTGAGCTCCAGTCCCCGCTCTGCAAGTCCCTAGCTGTGCAACTTGGGCCAAGCGACTCTTGCCTCTCTGGGACTAAACTTCCTGTCTATAGAAGGAAGATGATGATCAGACTACTCCCTTGGGTGGATATGAGGATAAACGAAGATTAAGTGAACTGAGTACCAAGACCTGTGCCTGGCATGTAAGTGCTCAGTAGATGTTAGCTCCTATACTGAACAGTGCTATTGGCAGACCATGGTTGCTCTGGCTGCAATTGCTATTCCATCCCCCAGAATCTCGGGGCCCTGGGTGATGCAGAAGGCAGAGTGCCTACAGAGAGTTAGGATTAGTGAACAATTCCCCTGTTCCCATCAGTGGGATACCACGGGATGATATTAAACAACTTTTTTTTTTCTGGAATACTGAAAATAAGATTCCTGCATGGTAGGAGAAATGAGAGCTAATGACCCCTTCGAGGACTCCATGTTTTACGACAACACTGTGCATTTCTGAGGTACTGAAACACATGTGCAAGAGGACAGTGCAGATCGTTCTTAAGAAGTTGATCTCTGTCTTCTCCCACGTATTCATTCAATGCTTCCAGAACCTTGCTCTGTGGCAGACACCACATGGGTCCTGGTGACCCAGCTGTGTGGGGGGTATGGCCTTTGTCCAAAGATGGAGAGACAGACATAATAAGTCCATGTGCTCCAGACAATGTGTTGGGTACAGTGAATTTACAGCATGTGGCAAAGGGGATGCTGTGACTACTTTTGGGGAGTTTCAGTGGAGAAGTCTTCAGAGAAGAAAAAACATTTGCCCCAGATTTGCAAGAGGGGTGAGTGGGAGAGCCCCAGACGGGGGGGGGGGGGGGGGGAGGGAAGGACATCCTAGAGGAGGGAACACACCTTCTTCTCTGTCCCTCCCTGATGGCTTCATGAGACACAGGACTTTGTGACTGTGAAATAACAAGGGAGGGACATTACTGGCAGACTGACCAGTGTGCCTCTGAATTGCAAGGAGTCTCTGCCTCCTGCTTCACATGTGACCCCCACAGCTGAGCTATTCTGTTAACAGAACCTTCCCTGGCTGAGGAAAAACCAGGCAAGAGAGTCTCCCTCTTTTTGAAACACAGATTGAGTGGAGAAACTCGATTTCTATCTTTACCTCATCTTTTATAAACGTCAAGGAAAGGCCTAACTTTCCTCCCACCTCCACCCCCATCTCCGATTTGTTCAAATCCAAAGAGATCGAAACTTCCACCTTGAAAAGCTGCTGGAATCTAATAGCCTCTGTCCGTTTGCATCCTCGTATCTATTCCCATAGCTCAGTCAAGTGTGGTGCAGGTTTCGGTTTACCTGGGATCGGGTATTGAAGGCTGAGGGCCCACTGATTACTTGTATAAAAGCAGGGCCTGGGACCGGGGAATGCAAAGAGCCAACATGTCAGGCATGTGTGATTACAGGAGAAAGGAATTCAGGTGAGAGAGTCACCGGGAAGGGGAGGAGAAAGCAGAGCCTTAGGGATTAGGTGACGCTGTGGGTTCTGTAGGAGGCTCGCCCCAAGCTGGTGACTTTGGGGCTGTGCCGCATGGCTTGGCACACACCAAGGGCTCCAGCTTGGTGCAGCAGAAGGAATAGGAGACTGGGAGTCACTGAGGCCTGGGCTACAAGTGTGGTCATGGCTCCAGTCAGCTGTGTGACTTTGTACATATGACTTACTCAAGTCTCTGTTTCTCTGCTGATAACGTGAGGTTAATAAGACTTACCTCTGAAAGTAATGTGGATTACACAATATAATGAGAGTCACGATGCAGGCCTGGTGTTAGCTACAGAGCACAGAGCAGGTGGTCAGCAGATGTTAATGTGCCCAACAACAGGCATTTCTTGAACACCTGCTAAGAGCCTTCCAGATTGGACTGATGGTCCCTGACAGTCATGTCTAACCTTAAGTCATTCATTCACTCAACAGACATTTACTCGAGATAAACTCTGTGTCAACCCCTGAGACTTGTCCTGAGGATGCGGACAAGAATAGGATGGGTAAGTGCTCCTGTGGAGCTCGTGCACCAGGTCCCTTCCGCATCGTCATCGACGAGGTTGCAATATTGAAAACTGAGGGCCAACGCGAGGGGAATGGTTAAATAGATGGTTATGTAGAAGCATTGTTATATAGTGGCACTGACAAGTGTTTATGATGTAATAGTAACTGAAACAAGCAGGAAATGAAATCAACTGTAAGTACCATTGATTCTTAATATGCCTATTTGCAGTAGTTCTGTTCTGTAAAGTCACGGCAAGCCCTAAATTATTATTCCTGGGAGAGAGACACAGTTAGTTTCCTTTGAGCCTCTGGTGACATTTTCATCAACCGATCCATTCATAACCTTCTTTTATATGTACTTACAAAAATCCCTATCCAGGGACAGGCTTATTGATTTTAGAGAGAGCGAAAGTGGCGGGGGGTGAGGGTGGGTAAGTGGGAAACATCGATACAAGAGAGAAGCATCGATCGATTGCCTCTTGTACACACCCTGGCTGAGAACCAAGCCCACATCTGGGAATCGAACCTGTGACCCTTCAGTTTGCAGGATGACGCTCCACCCAGCTGAGCCACACTGGCTCAGGCTCGGTGCACTTTTGTTTGAAGACGCCTTCTTTAAACACACTGTTGATCTATTAACAAGGAACTGGCGGCTGACAGCACTATATAGCTCATGCCTGAAGGACGCTTTTCTAACAGGTACTTTTTCTGGAAACCGCATCCCAGGAGTGCTAGACAGTGCTACAGCAGGGGGCATTTTAAACAGTGAAATCATCAACAGAAAGCACAAAGATGCAAACAACACGGCACTAAATAGACTGTGGAAAGGACGCGTGTGTGCAGTGTGAGAGCCCAACCGAGAAAGCAGACGTCCCCACGTTCAGCCTCAGCCGGGAAAGGCAGCGTGGGGAGCACGAAGGTTTCCCCACCAGGTACATGTCTGTCAGTGCCCAAGAAAGGGCTAGGACTCCGGGTTTTGGGGTTACGATCACATTTTAAGGAGCAGGCGAGTCTGCAAATTAGGAATCCACAAATAATGAGTACAGGCATGCGGATAAAGCCTGGAGATAATGTAGAAGAACACGAAAACAGTGAACCTGGGATTGTTATGGATGCTTTTCTATCTTAAAATTTTTGTTAGTGTGCTCAAGGGTTTCTCCTTCTTCATTTTATGAAAAATACACTTCGGGGAAACAAACGCGAAGCCCATTTGTGGGTCCTAAACCCCCGCTCTGCGCCGGCCTCGCTCCCACAGCTTGGTCCATGGGCTCAGAGAGGGTGGGAAGGAGGCTGAGGGTCAGTGGCTCCCAGTGTGGGCAATGTCAGGCCCACTGGTGTTTCTGGAATGGCAGTAACGGGAGCCGTGGACACTCAAAGCTGTTGTCCCATGAGGCTGCAGTCGCGCCCTGACCCGGGACCCCTCACTGGAGGGCCTGGCGTCGGCCACTTTCTGTCTGGTGGTGACTGTGTCATCTCTGGGTGGCAGCTCCCATGGCTTCAGCTCCGTCAGAAACCCCAATGTTCATTTTCTTGTGTTTTGGTGACTAAAACCTGGGAAAACAAATTAATTATAATTGTACAGTTTGTTTCACAGAAAAAATCTTCCCCAAACTTTGGCTCTTGGGAGGGAAAATTAAAACAAAAGAGTGCCTGTGATCGAAAGAGTTAGAATTATTTCTCTAAATCTTGGAAAAGGAACTCTTTTCAGTGCCTTTTGAAGAATATTTGGCAAGAAGCCAGCTCACCCATTGATGGGACCTAGGGTGCTGTATTAGATTATTCTAGGGGGCTATTTCCAGAAACTTCTTCAGCAATCCTTGCAGAGGCAAGGAGAAGGATTGTTCTAATTCCTGACCACAGGGACAGGAAATTCCAGGCCACAAAGGTTGCTCACATTTTTACCTGATTTGCCTCTGGATTTGGAGTTATGTGAATGGCTTGTTTGTCTAACTCAGCTCTGCTCAAATCAATCTTTCATGGATCCCCCCACTAAAGATCACCTTGGGTCAAAGGTCATAGGTCATCACGGTTCTCAAATACCTACCCATTTTGTAAGAGTTCCAAAGTGGACAATTACCCAGAAATTAGTGAGGAGCAAAAGCAAGTATTTCAAAAGACTAATTGGGGAAAAATGAGTACAGCATGTGCTGTAATGTGTCAGATATTGTCTTTATGGTTGCCCCAAGGAATTTCCAGCTTTTCTGCAGCCTGACCTTTAAAAATGTAGAATGTACTAGAAAGCACTTGCCCTTGACACAGAGTTCCCTTGAGCTGTATTTGCGGCATGATATCTTGACCATTGTGATATTCATTCTCCACGTGCCTGTGTGTGTTCACACTCACGACATGTTCTTAGACATGGGTGAGTCCCGACACCGACACAGAGTCCCAACAAAAAGATTCCCTCAAGTCATCGGTTCAGGGCTACCGCTGAGACAAAAACTTCAGAAGCGCTTTCTGAAAATATCATTCAGCCGTCTGCTCCTGATTTCTTAGGGTGAAAAGCTATTGACTTTGAGTTAATAGAAAGTGTTCATAGAAACAAGCAGGAATACACAGGGGCACTTGCGGGGGATGGGAAGGACTGTATGAAAGGTGAGGTAGGGCTGGCCGAGTGACAGGGCGAGACCGTGGGACGGTGGGAGCCAAGCGGGCTGTTTATACGCATGCATTTTAAAAGGGCAGGTGGTCACACACACAACAATTTGCAGCCTTTGCCTCCTTGAGAGCCACAGAGTTGCTTTTCAAGGAAAAAGAAATCATTTTTGATGTGGGGAACAAGAGAGATGATAGACTCGCTGCTTTGAAGTGTGACCTTCGAATGTTAACATCAACATGCCTTGTATTTGCCTCCATGTTGTACTTTAAAATCAATTTTTGTCAAATTTTAACATTTCTATTGTGAATTTGGGGGGTGAGGATTAAAACGAAGTCCGTGTGTTGGTATTTATGGGGGTTGGCAAAAGTAGGGTTACAGATGTTCATATGGAAAACAATACAATAATTAATAAACAGTAACACAATAATAAACTGTTTTGTGTACTCATAGCTGCAAATCTACTTTTGCCCACTCCCGTATTCTTCTTGTCCTCTGTTGATCAAAGATTCTTTGGAACAGTCCAACGGAAAGCCTTAACTTCTGTCCATTTTGGCTAGGGGCAGCGCATGCAACTCTGGCCCCCTCCTCCGGGAAAGGACGTTCTGGAAGGGGCAGAACTTGGCAACTCCCACCCAGGGACCTCTCTTCTCTAGTCAGCAGAGTCAGATTCTAGAAAGTTCAGGCTCGGCTCCGAGAGCCTGAACAGACCATGCCAAATGGTAGTATATTCCCTTCGCATTGAAGGTGAGGGAAGGAGCTTTTGGAGCACCTGCCATGCACTAGACACTGAACAGGATGCCTGTCGCTCTCCTGTGA
>PVKM010047326.1:0-11447 GCA_004027735.1 Carollia perspicillata
ATGGAAGGGCAGATAAAGTGCTTCTCAGATAAGATCAAGTTCAAGGAGTTCATCATCACCAAGCCCTTATTATATGAAATGTTAAAGGGACTTATCTATGAAAAAGAAGATAAAAAACAGGAACAGAGAAAGGACAGCAAACTCACAGTTATTAACATCCACACCAAAAACAAAAGCAGACTAAGTGGACACCTAAATCAGGAGCAGAGCCACAGAAATGGAGATCACATGGAAGGTTAGCAACAGGGGAGTGGGAGGAGAGGGTGGGGAGAGGGTACAGAGAATAAGTAACATAGGCAGTGGGGAAAAATAGACAGGGAGAGGGCAAGAGTAGTGTGGGAAATGTAGAAGCTAAAGAATTTATGACACATGGACATGAACTAAAGGGGGTGAGTGTGGGTGGGAGGGGGTGTGCAGGGTGGAGGGGAATGAAGGGGGGGAAATGGGACAACTGTAATGGCATAATCAATAAAATATATTTTAAAAAATAATAAAAATAAAAATTTCTGCAAAAAAAGAGAAATTTCACTGGGCTAATGTCAAGGTATTGGCATGAGCACACTCCGTTCAAAAGCTCTACAGAGGTATTTGTTTCTTGTCTCTTATTGGTTGTGTGGCTGCTGGCATTCTTGATTTGTGACCACATCAGTTGAATCTTTGCCTCTATTGTAAGATTGTATTCTCCTTTTTTTTGTCTGTGTCAAATAGTCTTCTGCTGCTCTCTTATAAGGACATTTGTGATTGCATTTAGGGTCTACCCTGATGATGCAGGATAATCATCCCATATTAATATCCTTAAATTATTCATATCTACAAAGTCTTTGCCATTTAAGGTAACATTCCCAGGCTCCAGAAGTTAGGACTTAATGCCTTTGAAGGCCATTATCCAGCCTACATCACAGCCTAGTTTCAAGTGGTATTATAACACTCCACATATATAGCAAGAAAACTTATAACAGTATATTTTCACTTCAAATTTGTTTGTGTGCTATTATAGGCATACATTTATATATATTCTAACTTCTTCACTACATTGTTACTGATTTTTCTTTTTGAAGAAAAAAGTAGGTTTTTTAGAAACAGGGAAGGGAGGGAGAACAAGGAGAGAAACATCAGTGTGAGAGAGAAACATCCATTAGTTGCCTCTTGTATGTGCCCCAACCGGGGACCAAACCTACAACCTAGGCATGTACCCTGACTTGGAATTGAAACAGCAACCTTTCCCTTTGAGGGATGATGCCAAACTAACTGAGCCACCCCAATCAAGACAATGATTTTTCTTTAAACAGTCAATTATCTTGGAAGATTTAAATTTAAAATATCTTTATATGGGATCCAAGATGGTGGCAGAGTAGCTGGAAGCTCCATTCATCTGCTCTCAGACACGACTGGATTTGAAGTCAGGAGACAGAGTGGGGAGTAAGTGAAAGTATCTGTGAGTGAGCACATATGCAGGTGAGAACATGGAGAGTGTGCAGGAGTACACAGGAACTGGCCCACCTGTGGGTTGCAAGGGAGCTGATGGCCCCAGCTTTCTAGGCATTCTACCACTGCTGCCCACTGCTGGCTGCACAGAGTTGGGGAAGCTGTAGATCGACCCAAGACCCTAGAGATACCAGGGAGGTAAGAAAAGGCCTGGGAGGTGCTGGCTCCTGAAACAGCATTATGGGAGCACACCTGCCTGAGGCTGAAGCCTTTGGAGGGTGTGGGGTCTACATGCTGCCACCACCCTGTGTTACAGTATAGCTGTGGGGCTCTTGCCAACAACTGGGAAAGATTCAGAGAGAAACTTCATCTAAAATTGTTGGAGGCTCTGAAAAGAGGTGGCCAGCCCAGACCATGGGTGACTATGAGTTTTCGGGGGACAGGGAATGCGTGAAGAACAGGAGCCCCAGGGACTAATGAAATAGTATGAGGGGCATAGAGAAACAATTTTTTCCTTTTAAAAAATACTTTATTGTTTATGCTATTACAGTTGTCCGAATTTTCCCCCTTTGTGCCCTCCACCCTGCCCCCTCAATTTAAGCCTATCCATTTATTTTTTAAAAATTACTTTATTGTTGTTCAATTACAGTTGTCTGCATTTACCCCCCACCAGTCCTCTCCATCCCAGCCAAACCCACCTCGCTCCCTTGCTTCCACCACCCACTTGGTTGTGTACATGTGTCCTTTATAGTTGTTCCTGAAAAATCTTCCCCCAAATTATGCCCTCCCACCTCCCCTCTGGTTACTGTCAGATTTTTCTTAATTTCAATGTCTCTGGTTATATTTTGTTTGTTTTTTCCTTTTGTTGATTAGGTTCCAGTTAAAGGTGAGATCATATAGTATTTGTCCCTCACTGCCTGGCTCATTTCACTTAGCATAATGTTATCCAGTTCCATCCATGCTGTTGCAAAGGGTAGGAGCTCCTTCTTTCTCTCTGCTGCATAGTATTCCATTGTATAAATGTACCATGGTTTTTGATCCATTCACTTATTGATGGGCACTTAGGTTGCTTCCAGCACTTGCCTGTTGTAAATTGTTCTGTTATGAACATTGGGGTGCATAGGTTCTTTTGGATTGGTGTTTTAGAATTCATAGGATATGGTCCCAGTAGTGTAATCATTGTATCAAAAGGCAGTTCCATTTTTAATTTTCTGAGGAAATTCCATACTGTTTTCCACAGTGGCTGCACCAGTCTGCATTCCCACCAACGGTGTACTAGGGCTCCCTTTTCTCCACATCCTCTCCAACACTTGTTTGTTGATTGTTTAAGATGGCCATTCTTACTGGTATGAAGTAGTATCTCATTGTGGTTTTAATGTGCATCTCTCTGATAGCTAGTGATGCTGAGCAACTTTTCATATATTTCTGAACTGTACATTTCCCTCTGATGTCTTCCTTGGAAAAGTGTCTGTTCAAGTCTTTTGCCCATTTTTTAAATTGGGTTGTTTGTCTTCCTGGAGTAGATTTGTGTGAATTCTTTATGTATTTTGGAGATCAAACCCTTTTCTGAGATATCATTGGAAAATATGTTTTCCCATATAGTTGGTCCTCTTTTCATTTTAATGTTGTTTTCTGTAGCCATGCAGAAGCTTTTTAATTTGATGAGGTCCCATTTGTTTATGTTTTTTTGTATGTCCCTTGCTTTAGGGGATATATCAGTGAAGATATTGCTGCGTGGAATATCTGAGATTTTCCTGCCAATGTTTTCCTTTAGGATTTTTATGGTGTCACAACTTATAATTAAATCTTTTAACAACCTTGAATTTATTTTTTGTGTATGGTGTAAGTTGGTGAGTGAGTTTCATTTTTTTTTCATGTAGCTGTCCAGATGTCCCAAGACCATTTGTTGAAGAGGCTATTTTTACTCCATTTTATGCTGCTGTCTTTTTTGTCAAATATTAATTGACCATAGAGACTTGGGTTTATTTCTGGACTCTATTCTGTTCCATTGGTCTATGTGTCTATTCGTATGCCAGTACCAGGCTGTTTTGAATACAGTGGCCTTGTAATACAGTTTATCAGGTACTGTGATCCCTCCTACTTTGTTTTCCTTCTTGAAATTGTTGCCGCTGTTTGGGATTGTTTATGGTTCTATATAAATTTCTGAAACATTTGTTCTATTTCTGTGACATATGCCATTGATACTTTAATAGGCATTGCATTGAATCTATAAATTGCTTTGGGTAGTATGGACATTTTGATGATGTTAATTCTTCCAATCCATGAGCATGGTACATGCTTCCATTTGTTTGCATCTTTCTTAATTTCTTTCTTCAGGGTTGTGTAGTTTTCTGAGTACAGGTTTTTCACCTCCGTGGTTAGGTTTATTCCTAGGTGCTTTATTTTTCTTGTCGCTATATCAAATAAGATTTGTTCCTGATTTCTGTTTCTGGTATTTCATTGTTGGTGTACAAAAATGTCTTTGATTTCTGAATATTTACTTTGTATCCCAGTGTTTTGCTAGATTCACTTATTAGGTCAAGTACTTTTTTGGTGGAGTTTATAGTATTTTCTATGTACACTATCATGTCACCTGCAAATAATTACAATTTTGTTCCCTCTTTTCCGATTTGGATGCCTTTCATTTCCTTTCGTTGTCTAATTGCTGTGGCTAGGACTTCCAATACTATGTTGAATAGAAGCAGTGAAAGTGGACAACCTTGTCTTGTTCCTGATCTTAGTGGAAAAGCTTTTAGTTTTTTTCCCACTGAGTATGATATTAGCTGTGGGCCTCTTGTATGTGGCCTTTGTTATGTTGAGGAATGCTCACTCTATTCCCACTGTGCTAAGTGTTTTTGTCATACATGGGTGCTGTACCTTATTAAGTGCTTTTTATGCATCTATTGCTATGATCATGTGATATCTGTCTTTTGTTTTGTTTATGTAATGTATTACATTTATTGATTTTTGAATATTGCACCATCCTTGCATCCCTGGGATGAATGTCACTCGATCATGGTGTATGATCTTTTTAACATTTTACTGGATGTGGTCTGTCAATATTTTGTTGAGGATTTTCATGTCTATGTTCATCATTGCTACTGGCCTGAAGTTTTCTTTCTTTGTTGTGTCTCTATCTGGTTTTGGGATTAGGATGATGCTGGCTTCACAAAGAGAGTTTGGGAGTCTTCCATTTTATTGGATTTTTTGGAATAATCTGTGAAGGATTGGGGTTAGCTCATTCTTACATGCTTTGTAAAATTGTCCCGTGAAACCACCTAGTCCAGGGCTTTTGTGTGTCAGGAGTTGTTTGATTACTGCTTCAAATACAGAAACACTCTTTAAAGGGAGATGACACCAGATCCAAGGCTTAGCAGGGACCCAGGGCTCAAACACCTGTGTGCATGGGTGGGGCACAGCAACTTTGCTAACCAAAAACTCAGAGGCAGAGAATACACTGAAATAATGGGAGGACCTGACCCAGCATGGCTTGTGAGCACAGGACAACTGAGAGTGGGGAATTCAGGCCAAACCTCCTGTGAGACAGCAGCAGGCTTGGGTGTTTAGGCAGGAACTGGTTGCTTGAGATTTGCTGCAGCAAACCAGATCCTTTCACACAGAAGTGAAACTAATCCTCACTTGTGGGATTACAGGCTCAGCAGATGGGTCAGGCTAGGGTCAGGAGTTTCTTGCAGCATACTTTTCCTCAGGGGTAAGAAGAATAAGTGCAGATAGGGCTCTTCACCAGACACTATGTTCAACCGAGCTCCTTGGTCCCCTTTCTAAGAGCAGAGAAAGTAGAGACAGGCAGTAAAAGGCACTATCTTCTCTCTTGCATAGCTGTTTAACATTCACTTCATATCTTTCATGTTTGGGCACAATATGGCACCACATTTTATAATATGGTCTATTTCAAATCTCATATATTGCTCTTCCCTTGTCTTACTCCACACTACCTCTTTCCTCCGTCTTTGTATTTTTATTCTAAACCCTATTTTCTCTCTTGCTACAACTTGTTTCTATTCTGCACTAATGCTATTGCTCTCCCTCCAGCCTCTCAAAACAATCTGTCACTAGTTATCTCACATTCTCTTTTTCCTATTCTTGAAATACCCTTACTCTCTCTCCATCTTTATAAATTTTTGCTCTTAAGTGGTAGATAAGAAGGCTGTTGTTACTCTTCTTCAATCTGATTTCTAGATAGTCACTATCTTTGTATTTCAAATCCCAAATTTCACCGTTTATCTCATCTACTCCACTTTGCCTTCCTCCTGCTCTTTCCTTTTTCATTTTAAATGTTAATTTTCTCTGTCTTAGCCAGACTTTTTTCCCACACTCTTAGTATTCCTACTCCCTCTATCCTCTCAAAATAACTTCTCTTTCCTCTAGATGACTCTTAAACCCTTCTTTCTTTCCTTTAACACTGTTATTCCTATCCCTCCCATAAAATCTTACCTAACTGGTTGCTGATATTACAGTGGGGGGGGGGGCTTTTTACTACAGTTAGGCCCATATTTTTTACATATATATGTACATATATATGTATACACATATACACATAGACATATATATATACACACACACAGTTGTAGTTGTCTTTTTTCTCTAAGTAGAGATATACATGTATATATATACACTTTTTCTTAAATTTAAGTTTTAATCTAATACTATATGTTTCCCTTCTCTTACTCCATTCTACCTTCTCTCCTCTGTTTTTTATTTATGAGTAAATTTTATTTATTTTCCTTCTTTGCCTTGTCACTATTCCCTAGTCTTATTATTGACCTCCCTCTACTGTTGCAAAATATCTTTTCTTTCAGTAAGTCATCTCATATTCTTTTTTCCTTTCTTAAAATAGTTTTAATCTCTTTACACCTTATTACTATGGGCTCATTTGATGTTTATAGTGTAACTGCGGTGTTGGTCAGTTTCCTGTGCTGTTTGGTTTTTGTTCTGGCAGCACCAGTACAACAGTATACAAGATGTGGTGAGTGGAGTGACTCTCTCAGTCAGTCATATGGAGTGATGAGCCCACCAAAGAATGATCCAAGAACAACCAAAATCCAGCTACAAGCAGAGAGGCCACACAAAAGGCACAAAGGGCAGCACAAGAGCACCTAGCTGAGGTGATCAAGGAGACTGTGCCACTGAGCCCTAAAGGTCCCTTATCACAGAAGATCACATCATGAGCACAGGGAGTCAAAGCAGATAAATTTATCATGCAGAAACACACAAAAAAGGTCATGAAAATGGAGAGACAAAGAAACAACCCCTGATTGAAACACAAGGAGGAATTCCCAGAAAGACTGCTAAATGAAATTGAGGTAACCAAACTATCAGACATTGAATGCAAAATAATGGTTATAATGATGCTCAAGGAGCTCAGTGAGAACTTCAGAGAGTTCCGGCCAAGCTGGAAGCATAGGTAGAAACCCCTCACTTCCTCACACAACCAAAAGGTGGATAATGACCAATCTAAAGTCAATAAACAACCAGAAGTGCCAGAAAATCAAACTGCATGGAGCTCTGATAACCAAGCAATTAAAGAAAAAGTCAACCAGAATAACCAGACCTGTGAGAACCTGTGTCACAGGCAGGGCTGAATGAGAAAAACCACTGTCAGGAGGTGGGGCTGGCTGAAGGTAAAACGGAGACTCAGTGTTGACCATGGACTATGGCAGCTGCTGCGGTGGAAGGAACTCTCAGTGTCACAGGAGAGTTCATTGAAAAGCGGGCTAGAGATGAGCAGGTGATCTGCATTGTTCCCTCTCTTGCCCCTCCCCCACAGGCAATGCCACCACACAGCAAGGAAGGCTGCCCAGCCCTGGCACATATCTAAGGCCCTGCCCCCTTAAAACTTAGCAGGTGTGCTGAGACAAAGAAATATAGCACAAATGAAAGAACATAGCAAAACTTCAGAAAGAGAACTAAGTGATGAGGAGATAGTCAACCTCTCTGATGGAGAATTTAAAGCCCTGGTAATCAAAATGCTCACAGAACTGATTGAGCTTGGTCAAAAAATGAAAGAACAAATAAAAGATACACAAAATGAAATAAAGCAGAATATTCAAGAAACCAACAGTGACAGGAAGGAAACAAGGACTCAAAGCAATGATTTGGAACAAGAGGAAAAAAATAAACATCCATCCAGAACAAAATGAAACAAGAATTCAAAAAAGTGAAGGGAAGCTTAGGAATCTCTAGGACAACCTGAAACATTCCAATGTCTGAATTATAGGGGTTCCAGAAGAAGAAGAACAACAGCAAGAAATTGAAAACTTATTTGAACAAAAAATGAAGGAAAACTTCCCTGATCTGTCAAAGAAGATAGACTTTCAGGAAGTCCAGGAAGTCCAGAGAGTCCCAAAGAAGGTAGACCCAAAGAGGAACACACCAGGACACATCGTCATTAGGTACCCAAGATTAAAGATAAAGAGATAATTTTGAAGCAGCAAAAGAAAAAGAGAGCATTGTCTACAAAGAAGTTCCCATAAGACTAACAGCTGTTTTCTCAAAAGAAACCTTCGAGGCAATGAGAGATTGGAAAGAAGTATTTGAAGTCATGAAAGGCAAGGACTTACATCCAAGATTACTCTATCCAGCAAAGCTATCATTTAGAATGGAAGGGCAGATAAAGTGCTTCACAGATAAGGTCAAGTTGAAGGAGTTCATCATCATCAAGCCCTTATAATAAGAAACATTAAAGGGACATATCTAAGAAAAATAATATAGAAAATATGAACAGTAAAATGACATCAAACTCACAGCTATCAATAAATGAACCTAAAAGAAAAGAAAAACAATGAAAACAAAAACTAAATAAACAACTAGTACAGGAACAGAATCAGAGAAATGGACACCACTTGAGGGGTTTCAGTGGGGAGGGGAAGGGAGAAATAGGTGGGAAAAGGTACAGGGAAGAAGAAGCATAATTAGTAGGCATAAAATAGATGGGGAGAGATAAAAATGGTATAGGAAACAGAGAACTAAAAAAAAGCTTATATGTAAAACCCATGGACATGAACTAAAGAGGGGTGAATGCTGAAGGGTTGGGGTGTGCAGAGTAGAGTGGGGATAAATAGAGGAAAATTGGGAAAACTAATATCATAAGCAATAAATTATACTTAAAAAGAAGAAAATGGAAATCACCTTGTGTTATAATGTCTAAAAAAATGAACTTCAAAGAACTGCAGGGAAGCTTCAAGAAACTTACTGTGAACTACATCAGCATAAACTCTCAATAACACAGGAACTCTCAATAGCACAGGAACTCTCAATAACAGTCAGGAGGAAATGAAAAATACAGCATCTGAAGTGAGAAAAACAGTAGAAGTTATCAAAACCAGGATATATGAAGCAGAGGATCAAATCAGTGAGCTGTAAGACAAGGTAGAAAGAAATTCCCAGACAGAGCAACAAAATGAAAAAAGATTCAAGAAGAAAGAAGAGGTGTTAAGAAAGTTTCTGGACAACATGAAACATAGTATCTGTATCATAGGTATGCCAGGAGGAGAAAGAAAAAGAGCAAAGGATAGAAAACCTATTTGGAAAATTAATGACAGAGAAGTTTCCTAACTTGATGTGAGGAAAAGTCACACAAGTCCAGGAAGCACAGAGGGTCCTGATCAAGAAGAACCCTCTGCAGGAGACCCACTGCAAGGAACGTCATAATTAAAATGGCAAAATTCAAAGACAAATAGAGAAATCTTAAAGGCAGCAAGGGAGAAACAGATAGTAACCTACAGGGGAGCTCTGATAAGGCTAGCAGCTGATTGCTTAACAGAAACACTACAAGCCAGAAGGGAATGACAAGATATATTCCAAGTAATGAAAAGGAAAGGCCTGAAAGCAACACTAGTCTCTACCCAGCAAGGCTGCAATTTAAAATGGACGGTGAAATAAGGAGTTTCCTAGACAGAGGAAGGCTAAAATGATACATATCTGCTGAAGAAAGATGACAAGACATGCAAAAGGGACTGTTTTATGAAGGTGAAAGAAATGAGTGAGAGAAAGAGGAACACAGGTACAAAGGGAAAAATGGCAATGAATAACTGCCTACCTCAAATCTAAATGGAAGAAAAGCTCTGACCAAAGTATATAGGGTAGGTGAGTGGATAAGACAACAAGACCTGTATATATGGGGTCTGCAATAGACTCACCTCAGAACAAAAGACCTACATAGACTGAAAGTGAAGGGTTGGAAAAAAATATTTGAAGCAAATGGTCAGAAAAAAAGCTAGGGTAGTACTACTTTTATCAGACAAAAGTAGACTTCAGAACAAAGGCTACAAAAGAGACAGAGAAGGACACTTCATAAAACTGAGGGGTAGAATCTATTGAGAAGATACAAACACTATAAATATATATGCACCCAAATAGAAGTGCCCAAACATATCGACAAAATCTTGGAGGACTTCAAGACAGATATAGACAGCAACACACTTATACAAGGGGATTTTAACACCCCTCTGTCAACAAAGGATAGATCTTCCAAACAAAGAATCAACAAGGATATTGTGGCACTGAATGACACCCTAGATCCAATGTACTTAACTGATATACACAGAGTGTTTCACCCCAAAAAAGCAAAATATACTTTCAAATGCACATGGACTATTCTCAAAGATAGATGACATGATAGGACACAAAACAATCCTCAACTAATTCAAGAAAACTTGCTTGAATTCAAGAATGCTTGAAATTATATCAAACATTTTCTCCAACCACAATGGCTTGAAAGTAGAAACCTACCTCAAGGGAAAAACTCAAAAACTGTCAATTCATGAAGACTGAATAACATGTTATTAAACAATGAATGGGTTAACAACAAGATCAAGGAAGAAATAAAAAAGTTTCTGGAAACAAATGAAAATGAATGCACAACAGTCCAGAAACTGTGGGGCACAGTGAGGGCAGTCCTGACAGGGACATTCATGGCAATAGAGAGGCCTATGCAAAACAGATAGAAAAATCTTAAACAAACAACCTAATCCTACATCTACAAGAACTAGAGGAAAGACAACAAACAAAGCCCAGAGCAAGTAGAAGGAAAGAAATAATCTCAATTAGAACAGAATTAAATAACAGGGACTAAATGAACACTTCAAAGGATCAATTAATCCATGAGCTGGTTATTTGAAAGACTAAATGAAATTGAAAGGCCTCTAACAGATTCATCAAGAAGAAAAGAAAGAAGACCCAACTAAATAGAATCAGAAGTTAAAGAGGAGAAATTCCAACCAATATCACATAAAAATACAAAGGGTTGTAAGAATTTACTATGGACAACTATATGCCATAAATTTGAAAACCTGGGCAAAATGGACAAATTTCTAGAAACATAAAATTCTACAAAACTGAGTCAAGAAGAAGCAGAAAGCCTGAACAGAATAACAGCTAGTGAAATTCAAGCAGTAAACAAAAAACTCCTGGCATACCAAAGCCCTTGGAACAGATGGTTTGACAGGGAAATTTTTACCAAACATTTGGATAAGAGCTACCCCATTCTTTCTTAAACTATTCCAAACAATCCAAGAAGAGGGAAGACTCTCAAACTCTTTATACAAGGCCAACATGATCTTAATTCCAAAACCAGATAAAGATACAACAAAGGAAGAAAACCACAGGCCTAAATCACTGATGAACATAGATGACAAAATCCTCAACAAGATATTAACCAACCTGATCCAGCAATACATTACAAAGATCATACACCATGATCAAATGGGATTCATCCCAGGGATGCAAGGATGATACAACATTCAAAAATCAATAAATATAATTCATCACCTAAATAAAAGGAAAGACAAAAATCACATGATCGTATCAATAGATGCTGAAAAAGCATTTGATAAAGTACTGCACCCATTTATGATAAAAACACTCAGCAAAGTGGGAGTAGAAGGAACATACCTCAGCACAATAAAGGCCATATATGAGAAATCTACAGCCAACATCATACTCAATGGGCAAAAACTAAAAGCTTTCCCCCTAAGATCAAAAACAATGCAAAGGTGTCCTCT
>PVKM010047327.1:0-11491 GCA_004027735.1 Carollia perspicillata
TTCTATTCACTTTAGTGAGTGAATAATATTGACATCAACAGCTTTGAAAGTTTTTACATGGTTTTACCAGGCAACGTTTTTGTCAAATGAAACTCTGGGTAAAACACCAATATAGCCCTGGCTGGTGTAGCTCAGTAGATTGAGCACAGGCTGTGAACCAAATGATCGCGGTTCGATTCCCAGTCAGGGCACATGCCTGGTTTGCAGGCCAGTTTTCAGCGGGGGATGCACAGGAGGCAACCATACATTGATATTTCTCTCCCTCTCGTCTTCCCTTCCCCTCTAAAGATAAATAAATAAAATCTTTTTAAAATTATTTTTAAAAAACACCAATATACTTCACTAGACCCTTGCGCTGCATGAGACCAAAGCGAGGAGTCCTGCTTTACCAAGCTTTTGCCCTCTCTAGCCAGTAATCCATACGCTTCACAGAGACTCTAAGCTTAAAACAAATGTAGCAAAAGGTGCCCTCTCCCTGCAAAAAAAAAGAAAAACGAAAACAAAAAAACCTTGGGCCCTGACCAGTGCAGCTCAGTTGGTTGGGCATCATTCCGCAAAGCAAAAGGTGCAATCCCCGATCGGGGCACTTGCTCGAGTTGCAGGTTTGGTCCCTAGTTGGGGCATGTATGACAGGCAACTGATCGATGTTTCTCTCTCGCATCAGTGTCTCTCTCCCTCTCTTTCTCCCTCTGCTCCCTTCTCTCTAAAAACAATAAATAAAACCTTTAAAAAAACCTTGGAATTTTTTTGTCACAATTTTCACTCAGTGATCAAATGGTGAATCTTAGGTTCCCCCCAAATTAAGTTGGGAACCTGGGGATCCTTAGTTCATCTGCTAAACTTTTTGATCTGAACTAAATGCTTTCTATGGGGACCCCATAAATATCACTGGTCACTAAAGAGGAATGAATGAATGGAAACTGGCCTCCTGACCACAGTGTCAGGATTTCTGAGCCATCTGAATAACACGAAAGGGAGAAAGTAAGTCCAGCTACTATTCAGTCAGTTTTCTGGTCCCAAGGGCAAGGCAAGCTGGTTTGCTTAGACCTCTAATCATGCACTTTCTCTTCATTGGGAGGAGGAA
Source organism: Carollia perspicillata (assembly GCA_004027735.1). Lineage (NCBI taxonomy): Eukaryota > Metazoa > Chordata > Mammalia > Chiroptera > Phyllostomidae > Carollia > Carollia perspicillata. Next base: position 1,085 of record PVKM010047327.1, read on the forward strand.
GTAATTTGTGCCGTTGGATAGGTACGATAGAGGGCCAAATAGACGAACTCCCCGAATACGCTATCCTGGCTAATGCTCCTGTTCTCAAGGACTAATGAGAACACTCTTGTTTTTGAAGAATTGTCTAAAAGCATTCCTGTCTAATTAAGTTGAGTACACTGAATAGACATTTTTAAAAAATGCAAGGTTCTTCCACGAGTGAGCCACCAGTCTAATTTTTAGTTCTCTTCACAGAGAAAACTAAGTAAAATGCAGACAATCTAGGAAATGATGCTATTCATATGAAAACTGCAGGACAAGCCATGGTAGGTTGTATTTTTTCCTTTAAGTGAATCTCTCATAGGCAGCTACTTCATTTGGCCTTCTCCTAAAAGTAGAGTATAGACATCCTCTTCCAGTTAAATAAACGTTGGTTGCGTGAGTCCCAGAAACTGAGTTTTCACTTGACACTGATACCCAGGGAACCGTGAGCGTCCTCTGCAACCTCGTCCTCAGACTTCTCTACTGGGCAGCCAGGGGCCTTTTTTTTTTCTCTGAAATATGCACCCCGGATAAGAGAAGTGAATATATTTTTAATAAATGTGGCCCAAGGAGAATGGCTTAATTTAGTTTTCCTCATTCCCGGTTCTCTCCCAGTCCACTTGAAAGACACAGCTGCCGGCTTTGTGTGCGCACAAGACCGCTCTCCTCGCAGACAGGCTCTGAAGGGATGGGGTGTTCTCTTTGTTGTGGTAACAATGTTTGTGCATCTGCACGGAGCTGTTCTGCAGGTCTGAGCTGTGCCCACACAACTGGAATTCATCGTGGCCAATAAACATCACAGAACTCAGCCAGCAAAGGTGCGGCCTGCCTGCTTTGTTTTTCACACAGGCAGGGCTAGTCACTCCATTCTGAGGGGCGCCTGTCCTGGGGCTGTCACTCCGTGCCAGCCACAAGCCAGGCAGGGTGGATGTGGTCACCTAGGGCCCCACTCATCCCCAACAGCATCATCTCCACACGCTCCATTCCTTGACTCGTCAATCATAGGAAAATTCACCCAGGCCTGGGAAATTGGGTCATGTCAACAGGAAGCACAGACTTTTCAGAAATATTTGGATTGTTTGTCTGAGAATGAATTAAAGATCTAGATGTGTCGAGTGCAGCTCCCACTTGGAACTGAGGAAACAAAGATGCTACCAAGATTTTTTCTAGCACTTCGGCAGCCAGGTGATGGATGAGTTAATAAATGCACCTGCTGTTGCTGTTATTGTTGTTACTGTTGGTGTCATCTCCTTGATTTGCTCTGGGCATGGACCTAAATCTATAGGTGAGACAAAATGAAGGGGGTATAGCCTAGTGGTTAAACATGTGGATTCTGAAGCCAGAGTGCCTAGGTTGAAACCCTGGCCCCTTGGATACAGTGTTGATCATTAGCTAGCTACCTAAGTACTTTCTGCCTCTGTTTCCTCATTGAAAAAACAAGGCCGAAATAATAAGGCCAAAAATAATATCTACCTCTTAGGGTTATTATGGGGATTAAATGAGTTAATAGCTATAGAGCACTTAGAACAGAATGTGGTACCTAGGAAGCACTAAGTAAGTATTTGATTAAATACATCCGAATGCAATCTCCCAGTGCCTACAGAGGCTCAGCCTATAGGACCAGAACAAAAGCACAGGTGGAAGCGGGGAAGTCTTGGAGGACTGACTCAACAATGCTAGATGGCAAAACTCTTGGCGTGGAGAGTGAGTTGCCACATGGCATGGCTGTGGCCATGGGTCATCCTGGGAGGGACTGGTCATACCCGTATTTCCTAATCAGGCCTAAGAATGCAAATGCATCTGGTCACACACCAGTTTTTGCTGAACGTTGAACTTGGACTTTGTGAGCCAAATGCAAAGAGAGTGTCTGTTTGCTCCTCTCTGCAAGGGCATCACAAACTGTGCTTCCAAGAATGTGCAGGGATGCCTCAAGATAAAGTTCCAGTGAAAAGCAAAGGGATTCACATCATGAGCAAAACGAACCAGGATTTCATTGGAGCATAAAAGGGCAAATGGATCAAATTAGCCAGGGAAACATTTTCTGCAAAGGATTCAGTTATTTTTTCTTCGTTCTTCCCACCTCCCTTTTGCTTTCTTTTCTTTCTTCGTTTCTTTTCCTTCCTTCCTCCCTTAAAAAAATTATAAACAGCATTGTCATGTCCAAGCTCAAGTACCTTCGTATCAATGCAATCACTAGAAGGGTGGAATGTATGAGGAAAGACCACCCCAAATCCTCTCCATTTTGATTAAGTCATTCATTCACTCAGCCATCGCTACTGAGCACCCACTTTGTGCCAGGCACTGCTCTAGTCACTACACTACAGGAATAAACAAAACAGGCAAACACACTTGTCCCCTTGACATCGTGGTGGAGGAGATGGATTGGTGCCTATGGCTGGAGACCGGCCAATTTCCACCCAAATATAATCTTTAGATGTTTAAATTGTGTTTGAATGACTGAGACCCACATGTTGCTTTTCTAGGTGTTCTTCAAGAGCCGCATAAGCAGGCAAAGGGAGAGGAGTCACAGTGCAAGGGACCCAGGTACTACAGAAGTGCACCCTGTCATACCCTGCAGTAGGTGTGACGCTGTCTCCTGAATCCAGAAAGGGGTGTTGGGGACAGTGATGCAGGAGCAGGCTCCTCAGGCAGCACAGGCAATCGAGAAAGACAGAGCTCAGTGTCCCCTTATGCCCCAGAGACACAGCAAGTGGTGCTAACTCTGTTCCCAGGTTCCTAACCTCATCTGCCCAGCTGGTCATTCCACCAGGAGAGAACAAAGTGAGCCCTCATTGGGGGGCTGTGGCATACTCTGTTACAGAATTCTTAGTGCCAAAAGGCAGTGAGTTTCTGGATTCTACAAACTCAGAGACATACAAAAGAAAAGAAACAAGAAAAGGGGAAATTAGCAGGAGCCCCCGAGAGGAATTAAAAAGAGAATGTGAAGCAACCTTGAGTCAAGCATCACCAATCAGCAGAAACGGGAGCAGGCTAATCCCAGTCAATGAAACAGACGTGGAAATTACAGAACACTTTAAAGGAAATGCATTTTTACTGCTTCCTGAGCCGTTGCAGGATTACAAAACAAAACAAAACACCTGATCTTTCGAGAGCTACTCTATTGAATAGATAAGAATGATTTGTAATTAGCAGGCCAATTGTCTATGGAGGAGCCTGCTTGAAAAAAAAAATCTGTCCTTCTGAATGCTGTACGCGCCCTGCGCAATCCTTGCAGTCTTGTCTGCGCCATTAATCTCTTCATCGCAGCTTTTTATCAGAGAGAGAAAAGGAAAACAACTTTCTCCATGTCCAAGGTGGAGAAATTTTGAATGTGCGGTGTCCAAGCTGATGCAGTTACAGCAGGACAAGTTCAAGCAGGAGACCTGAGGGAGAGAGGAAGGGGACACACTCAACAGAAGTGAGCAAGAATCAAAAGGGGGACAGATGGAGATAGAAGCGACAGTGGACAAAGACTTCACTGAAAGGAACGAGAAGAAACATTTTAATGAGGCGACTTGAGAGAGAAGTGACAGATCCTCTGCTAAAGACGTGCTGGATTCTCTTTGCAAATGCTTCGAGGTGGGGAGGAGGGGCTGGCACTGGGTGGGTGAGACTGGCTGCTGATTATCCCAGAAGAGAAAAGCTGTGTGATTTCCCATAGCATGAAGAGCTTCCCAGGCCAATGGGACAGCAATCTCGGGAAAGCGCAGGCAAATTTCTCAGGATGCAGTAAAAAGTCAGAGAGGGCCAACTGCTAGTCCCACACGGACGGAGGCTGGAATCCTGCTCTTCTGCACATCCTAGAGCAGCCCAGGGTCGTCTCAGGGAGGTGGGCTAAGGTGGCCCTTTTGTGCTCAGCAAAGCTGCCCAGAAATCAGCGTTCCCTACTGATGGGATCTGAGACTAATCCTGGGACTGGAGAAAAAAAGCTGTCCTGGCAACTTATTTGCTGTTATGGATTCAGCCCCCTCCCTGCCGACCTGTATTCCCAGGAGCTCCAAAGGCTCTGCCACACACTCTCAGAAGTCACTCAAAATGAACAGCCACACCTCCTACCCAGGCACTCCCTCTCTGGGTCCAGATCCCTCCTCCCGGGAGCAGCAGAACCCAGAGAAGAGCGAAGAGGTGACTATGGATGGAAAGCATACCTCCCAGAAGAGGACAGTTGGCTAAGGCAATCACAAATATGTCCAGAGGACAGATGTCCCAAGTAATGAGACTTTAATGCTGGAGCTAATGGGAACACGAGACCAAATGCCAAAAAAACAAGGAATAATGAGAGTGTTTGGGAAGCTTGCAGAAAGCAGCGACTCTTCTCCCAAATGCCGGGGGAGCAGGGCCAAGGCTGTAGTCACCAAGCCTGGTCGAACTCAGGCTCCAGGAGTCTTGAGACAGGGAACGACTTCGCCTTCCACAAGGAGGATCTAGGATTCTCCTGCCCTCTGACTAGGAGGGCAATGAGCTAGGGTCAGGGCTGAAAACAGTGCACAGGAGCCCACGATCCCGAGGAGAGCCAAGGAAACGGTGCCCACAGCCACTTCAGTTGGACAAGCACCCTGGTCAGGGGCCCTTGCCCTGAAGCCCCACCCCTGACCATGACTAGCGGAGCTTGAGAGTGGAACCCAGGGCTCATGGGGTTCCCTGGGGTATCTTCCTTTTCAAGTGCCTTTCAGGACAGAGGGCTTGATGGCACAAGAAACAGAAAGAGCAAGGAATTGGGAAGCAGGGCAAAGAGGATCAAGACAGGAAAAGAACAGAGATAGAGCGGGAAGCAGAAGTGAGCTGGCTGAAATTCTGTGTCTTGTGTGCACAGTGCTAGATTTTATAAGTGGGGTGGGGGGGATATGATAAATGGAGCCGTTTGTGAGCTGCACATCACAGTAATAAAACTGGCAATGGCCCAAGGTCCACCCTCTCCCCACACATGGTTTTCTCTAGCTCCCCTATTACTCTCAGGAGCTAGGGCTCATCCAGAATTGCCCTGGGCTCTTTAAATACTGTAAAAGATTTTATGTTGGGTTTTTTTTTTCCTCAATCAAAATCAGGGTGTTTCATTTTGGTCTTTACATTTTCTTTGTATCGCCTTCACTATTCTCAGCCAATACCCATTTTTGAAAAAGAGCCCTTAGGCCACCTGGGGCCCCTTTGTGCCCAGCACACAGTGTAAGTGAGGTCATCAGCCTAGTTCTGAGGCACCTCATCAGTAGGCCATTTGTCTTCCGATCCCTTATGGTGACAACCTGTCCCAGGTAACAAGCAGGTGGGTCTTGGCTTTCTCAAGTAATCTGAGTATCACTGATGATTTACATCCAGGCAGATGAGAGCCAGCTGTCCTACTGGCCCCCCAAGGAAATGGAGACCAGCAATGTACTTGCTGTGTGACCTTTAACAAGACACTAAGCCTCTCTGAGTTGATTTCATCATCTGTTAAATGAGCACCTATACTCAGAGGGTGACAGAAGAATGCAATAAGACACCACCAGTCAAGTGCTTTGCAGGGTGCCAGTATGGAGCAAGCCCTGGAGAATGGGAGCTCTTCTAAATGTTTCCTTCCCTGCTGCATCCACATGACTTGAGTCCTCCCCTAACTGAAATCTCAGATTCTCCTCGACACTGCCTTTCTGGGGTTGCAGGATGATGAGTCTGTGTAAGCTCCTAGCAGATGCTTCCTTTGACCTGAGCAGAGGCAAAGGGGCTCCCCAGTCACAGAGCAGCTCTGACTCCTCCCAACATGACCAGGAGTGCCCTTTGAGGGCTCAGTAGGGCCAGAGGCTCTGCCGCAGCCCGTGCAGTGGCATCGACACCTGTGCCCAGCCCCACCCCACCCACTAACCCTGATGGAGAGGAAGGAACACCATCCCACCCATAGCAGCACAGCCTGCTGCTCCCCCGCTGCAAAGAGGAATGAGAACTGGCAACAACAGCTGCACCTGGAGGCCCCACATCACCTACCGCAAAACTCAGCTCTCCCACCCCTGCTCCATTGCTGTGATCAATCTCGTCAAATGAAGGAACTTTTGGGAGGGCCTGGGGAGGCACCATCAATGCACATTAGGGATCTACTGGCAATGGCCCCTGGGAGCCCATCTTCCTCTGTTTGCCAACATTTTTACTTCATCGATGGCTGCCTGGCCCAAGTGGTGACCCCAACTGAATGCCAAATTGCAGAGGCAATGGCATTTAGATGGACAGAAGACGGAGCACAGAGAACACCCAACTCTGACCCCACACCTGGCCACATGCATCCCAGAAAAATTGGGTCCGTTTACCCTCAGAATCAAATTAGGAATCTAAATTGAGCTCTCCGTCCATTGTCTCATGCAGGAATGTGGGACATTCTCTTTTTGTTCCCCACCCTTTCTGGGCAGTTTTTGAGCTGTTTTCTGCACATTCATCTCTTTTCTTTTCCCCTCTCCTAATTTCTCCACTGTCGGCCCCGACACAGTGATACAGCACGAAGCTGATTTCCTTCAGGCCAGTCAGTAGTTATGCTTCCAGAAGAGAAGTGGCCCCTCTAAGGGGTCCCCATGGAGAGCCAAGCCCTGGTCTACAGGGCTGCTGTTCATTACGGGAACGCCTCCTCTGGGCACCTGCCTTTGGAGACAGCTGACACGGCTCCTAAGAGAGCAGGTCTCATTACTGGAAGCGCTCTTTATTTCTGATGAATAACCAGCCGATCACCTATTTCATTCATCGGCCTCAGCCCCATGACTTATTGCTGCTTACAAGAATCAAATCTATCCTGAGAGGATAAAAATATGCTACCATTACAGAGAGTCACAATGACGTGCCGTGGGCCCTGAAAGCACTTCCAAGAGAGGAACGGTGGCAACATTTCCCTGGGAAGAATCAGTGAGCAGCCTCCCAAGGTGACTGCTCAGAAGAAAGACACATTAGGATTCGTATGCCCTGGTTCTTTCAAAGGAAGAATCAGGTACACTGCAGGCAAAGGCCTCGAAATGCATGCCACAGAGATTAATTTCATGTAACGATTGGGCTCAAACGTCCAGCTTCATTAGCCATCCTGCCAGTAACTTCTCTGGACCCCTCACCTTGTATGCACGTGGGCCCTGAGCTGTCCAGGCCCCGAGCTGAGAAAGGGCAGGACTGGCCCAACTGGATGCCCGTCTGTGGCTCACAATGCTGTCTTAGACATGCAGGGGCCATCCTGGAGGACAAGTCTGAAATCATCCACACGCAGGCCCATAGGATGCCTGGAGGTGCCTGGTGTCAGCAAAGTTGAAACTCAGTGCTCTGGTGGGTCTCAGCATTCTCACCCATCTCTGGGGGGAGGTGGGGGTTGGGGGGGAGAGAGAGAGAGCTCGAGAGCGCATGAGCAAGCATTCGAAACCACAATTTTAATGAAGATTTCTGCCCATGGTTGTTATTCAGTGACCCACTGCCAGGGTTCACAACTCTTTGGCTTGTGCCATGTCTTCCTTCTTCAATGGTCTGTATTACTCAGATCTGATGATACTTAGATCGGGCTATTGCCCTTTTAAAAAGATAAACAGAAAAACTGCAAAAAGACTGGGTAAGATGAATGGAAATCATTTTATTGGATGGAAGACCTGAATGAGGGAAGGCTAAAAAATGTAGGAAAGCTGTCACTCACGTCTCTACTCTGCAAGTTGTTTCATGATGACTAAGAAATGTGCGTGTGAAGTAAAGCAGGATAGGTTTGCACTGGGCAAGACAAGGCTGTGCAGCACCGTGGGAGGAATGCTGGCCTCTGGCTTCCAGACCCTGCTCACTCACCACAAGCTGGGAAATGTTGACATCAGAATCCAGCCTCTCTGCACTTCGGTTGTCTCACTTATAGAAATAGAAAGTTAGGTTAAGTGACAACTACAATAAAAATTCTATGCTCCGATGTTCATAGCGGTGTTATCTACAACAATCAAGCTCTGGAAATAGCCCAAGTGCCTATCAGCAGATAAGTGGATAAAAAATACGTGGTCCATTTACACAATCAAATACTACATGGCTGTAAAAAAAGAAGGAAATCTTACCGTCTGTGACAGCATGATGGACCTGGACACTATTATGCTAAGTGAATAAGCCAGTCAGAGAAAGACAATACCATATGATCTCACTATATGTGAAATCACATGAACAAAATAAACTGATGAACAAAAGAAAACCAGAGGCATGGATACGTGGAACAGACTGACAGATCTCAGAGGGGAGAGGGGTCAGGGAGACTGGAAGAAATTAGCCAAAGAACATATATACATGTAGGCATAGCCCATGGACACAGACAGCAATGTGGTGAAGGCCAAAGGAGGGTCTGGGTGGAGGCGGGCACAGGGGGAGGGAATGGGGGATATCTGTAATAGAGTCAACAACAAAAAACAAAATTCTGTGAGTCTGTAATGGATGAGAAGAGAAGAGTGCTCCTTTGCCTTTTCAGAATATTCTGCTTCTACTTCTAGAGAAGACGGAGAAGAGGAGGAATAAGAATAACTATAATATACAAGGTTAGCAATCTGTCCTGAACGGCTCTGAAATGAGCCTGCTCTTGAGGGACGGAGACCCTCTGGGGGTTCGCTGGTCAACTCCTCCGCCAACCCCTCTCTCCTCTCTGCAATATCTGCAAAAGAAGATGCTAGGCACACGAGCTCGCAAACATGACTCAGGGAAATACAATGGCTTTGAGTTTCCCAAGACAGAAAAAAGAGGAAAAAAATCACAGCCGAAGGCATTTTACAAATGAATTGAACCTAGTCCCTAGTAGAGTCTGTCAGAGTCCCTCTCCCCATCACCAATCACAGACATCTTCTGCACCCAAAAGTTCAAGCCATAACTTCACGGTTCCACAAGATACATATTGTCAGGGGATATAACAGAGATGATAAGACAATGCACTTGAATTCACCACAATTTCAAAAACAGATCACCCAGGACTCAGAATGGGAACAGTGTGGCAGGGAAGAAGAGAGGTAACAGCCAGTAGCCAGTAGCTGGGCATTAGTTCCAACAAGTGGCCGAGGTTCTCGCCAACTACAGAGAAGAAGCCAGAAAGTTAAGATGTAAAGACAATCCTGCCAGGTCCCGAGAAATCAGGCAGCAAAACCAGAAGAATGAAGCTTCTTCTGGTGTGGCTCCCTTCTTTCCTGGATCCGTGGGCATGTCTGGCTGGGGCCAGTGAATAAGCCGTTTTCTATCAGCTCACTTTTTCAGCCGTCTTAACCACTGCTTCCCACACAATTGATCTGAATCGACTGCACAGTCAATCTGATCTCTCATTAAAACAGATTGAAAAGAATGCACTGGACTTTTTCTCTACCTGTGCCTTGGCAACCTGGAACTGTAGGTGACCTCTTGGTATCTTAGCAGCAGGTTCCTTCAAATGCATGTGCTCTGAGCCTGGGGCGGGAAACAGGGCATGGAGTTGGGTGGGAGAGGACATGAAGACAGCAAGTAACATACCAGGGAGAACGGCCACGTCCAGGAATTTTTGAAAAGTATTTGCATGGCTGCCCTGCTGAATCAAGAATGAACTCTGGTAGCCTCGTGTGTCCAAGATAACAAACATCCACTTTACAGTTTGCAACATATCTTGCCCACAGTATGTGAGCAGGGCACCTCTGCTGAATGAACACACACATGCATGTAGCTGCAGGCATGTCAGAAACCGAGCACAGCCTCTGAGCAACACCATCCTCATCTCACCTGATTTCCTTCCTACTTCTACTGCTGTTGCTACTTTCTGTTCTCCTGGTGTCCTTCCCTAACCACTCCTCCATATGTTTTCTTAAATTTTCCAAATTCTCACTGTTTTTCCTACATGCTTTTTTTCCTACCTTTTTTTTTTACTGAAAGAAAATGGAAAACATGCAAGACAAAGACCTTCGGTCCAAGGCAAGATGGTTTTGTTCTTCCTTCCAACTGCTATATTTGAAGCTGAAAAACAAGCTGACTCTCTGTTCAGAGGAACTCATTCTAATGAGCCCACAGTGCTGCAACGAATGGAGGGTTTGGAGTGATCTGACAATTCACTGCCCAAGAACCCAAGAAGGGAACTACTAAATCACTCAGGAAAGTGGTCCAGAGGTCATGTAGCCTGTGATGAAAAAACAGAGCTTTGCATTTGTAATTACTTTCTAGAGGGAGAGAAAGTGGAACAAAGTGCTCCCTGATGCCTCCAGAAATAAGCAGAGGAAGCCAAAGAGGAAGGACCCTCCTGCCAACTATAGGGGTCACCTCTTAATACTTTTTTCCTTTTGCCTAAAACCATCTACCTACACAGGTTTTTTCTCCTCTTTCTTAAAAAACCACACGGTTCCTCCCTTAGAATGATTCTCATCTCCAAGACACTAATGAATCACCTTGGGGTGAGAAGTGGGTAACAGGTTTGAATGTGAGACGCCTCCTATGGACTTG
>PVKM010047328.1:0-11503 GCA_004027735.1 Carollia perspicillata
CACCAGGGCTCTTAATATTATAATATCTTTTAACTGGTTTACTATTACGAAAGAGACTTCAATTCCATTCTCCCCTGCTGCCTAGTACAGATTGCATTTTATTAGTCTGAAGGCATTTAAATATTTTGAACTGATAATTAAAATGTTCCTTTATTATCTTCCATTTTGTTCATTGCCAACTAATTCAAGGTCACATATTGCTGTCCAGTATTACATTCTAACTTGAAACATTCTTCTACACCAATTTATACTTTGGAAATACTTATAGCTTTTTTAAATTTTGAATCCACCTTGGAAAATTATTTCCAGTGATTAATTGTACATAACTTCAAAGGGGATTATGATTTAACATAGTATTTCTATTAATTTTGTTACTCAAGTTCACATTCATGAAAATTTAATAATGTATCAAACAGAATGATTTCACAATTCAGGTGCATAGTTTCACTTATTTAACTTGGAAAAATGACACTCATACCTTTCTCAAGGAACATATTAAATACCACGGTTAACCTAATGCGCTATAGCTTTTGAATTAATTCCTTTTGACAAGGTATATGTAAAGCGAATACAGCAACTGTGTTTTCTTGATGATATGCATTTTACTTTTCAGTTTAATGATAGTAGCCAACTAATTTCCATGCAAGAGTTATTTGATCTTTTTATGAAATTAATTTTATTGGGGGGACATTGGTTAATGAAATTATATAGACTTCATCGTTCTACGATACATCATCCGTGTATTGTGCCCACCACCCAAAGCCAAATCTTCTTTCGGCATCATAGTCTTCATGTCCTTCATGTCAGCCCGTCCACCCCCGTCTGGTAACCACCACATTGTTGTCTGTGTCTATGAGTTTCAGTTTTATACACCATATATATGAACGATATCACAGAGACCTTAGTTTCTTTCTGACTGACTTATTTCACTTAGTACATATGCTCATGGTCTATCCATGTTTTCACAAGTGGCAGTATTTCCTCTTTTCTTATGATGGAGTGTATCCCATTGTATATATGCACCACAGCTCCTTTATCTAAGTATGTGCTTCTGTTGTTTGCATGACTTGGCCACCATCAAAAATGCTGCAATGAACACAGGGGTGCATTTGTGTTTATGAATAGATGTTTCCACATAGATACATAAAAGACAGATTGCTAGGTCCTAAGGTAGCTCTATTCTTAATTTCTTGAGGACCTCCATACTGTTTTGCATAGTGGCTTTTCCAGTTTATATTCCCACCAGCAGTGAATGGGGGTTCCATTTTCTCCACTTACTGCCTGTCTGGTTGATAACAGTCATTCTAACAGATGTGAGGTGTTATCTCAGTGCAGTTCTGATTTGAATTTTCCTTAATATCTAGAGGAAGTTGAGTGTGTGTATATATATATATATATATATACACACACATATATATATGCGCACATAAATTTAATTTTATGTTTTCTTGGGAAAAGTGTCTGTTCAGGTTTTTTGCCCACTTTTTAAATAGGTTGTTTGTTTGGTGTTGAATTGTATGAATTCTTTATATATTTTGGATACTAACCTCATGCCAGAGTTATTGCTTGCAAATATACAGTAACAGAAAATGACTTTGGGTGATGGGTACACAGTGCAGGATGCAGTTTACATAGCATAGAAATGTACACTTGAAACCCCTATAATTTATTAACCAATGTCACCTCAATAAATTTAACTAAAATGATATAAATAAAATAATATATTTTTAAAATATTCATTTAATTTTCTAAAGACGATGTTAAAATTCTCATAGATGCCATTGATATGATTGTCTTCTTTAAATATTGACAAATATCTTCTATATTCTAAAGAAAAAGTTATTAGTTACCACCTTATCTATGTGCAAATAATTCCTCATCATTTTAATGATATTTTCTAAGATCTATAATAATCTGATTTAACTATAAATGTTATGACTACCAGACCAAGCAGTACCAGTATCATTCCATTGGGTTCTTAATTAATCAGTGTTTTCATCTTTTTATTTAATAATCATTAGAAAAATTGTTACATTACCTCCAATTTATGTGCCAAGAAACTACAATATAAATTTAAGATGGCTTGCATTCCAATTTGTAACAAAATTGAAAGGGTTATTAAGCATGGCATTTTATGTTTACAGAAGCATATAATAAAAACCTATAACCTAAAGTCACTTTAAAAATTAATACCTTAGAAATGGACTCTTAAAACTTTTTTTGTACCATAAGATCTTCCTAGGGATAATGTTTCTGGTGCCATTAAATGTGTAGACTCTGTGATGTTTTACCATTCTAAGAGGTCTGTCTACAAGGTCTTGGCAGCACTGCGGAGCAAACTTATCTTAAAATAAGTGAGTCACCTGTGAAACCCTCACACTATTGTCTATCCCAGCCCTTCCACAGCAAGTGTTGGTGGAGATCTACCAAGTGCTGGGCAATGCTCTACAAGGGTGTCCAACCATTTTGGTATCTCTGGGCCACACGGGAAGAAGAGGAGTCTTGGACCACATAATAAATACACTGTGAAATGTAAACACAAAAAAATCTCATACTGTTTTACGTAAATTTATGATTTTGTGTTGGGCCACATTCACAGCCATCCTGGGCTGCATGTGGCCCATGAGGCACGGTTTGGACACCCCTGCTAGACTCTGGGGATTCAGGAATGAATAATGAGGATCTGTCCCCCACAGGTTATCTTGTATGCTCAGAATCTGTACTCTATTAGGGAATTTTGTGAGCAATTCAACCTTTACTCTGAGGTCATTATTGTGGATATGAAATGATACCCCCTGCAAAAAAAGCAGAGACCTTAGCTACAGGGAGCAAATTAATTAAAAGTCAAATTCCTCTTACACAGGAGTAATCTTATCTTTGTTTTTAATATGCTTGTGCCAGTGATTCAATGACAGACAATAACTCTGTCTCAGAAATATACTTTAAATAAAATATGCATATTAAATATATCTAATGTAAATTATAATAATATATACTACCTATATATGGCATATACATAAATGCAAAATAAATAAATAAATACACTATTAACTGTAAAATGAAGTTCAAAAATATCAATTATATTTAAATAACATTTAATCCAAAAAATTGTTGATGTTTTTGGACTTCAGATTAAAGTTTGCCTCTAGAGAGACAAACAACTAGAATTCATAATGGTGACTGTAGAAGCACATAATTAGAAGCAATATATTGTAATAAATGAGGGAAACAATATCTACTTTGGAAAGTTACCTCTCTGAAATTTATCAATTGCTGCTGCCCTCAACCAATAGAAACCGAAAATCTGAAGGTAGGTGTATTTTCTCAAGGTATTAAAACATTCAGCCAGGCATCCGAGCCACTACTTTACATTACCTACCCCTTTGCAATTATTGGGAACATTCACATCATGTATATTAGAAACAACGGAACAACACTGTACACACAGTTTAAGAATCACAGACAGCCATTTAGTGGACATTGAAACTGCCTGATTTCCCAGCTTCTCTCTTTCTTCTGGATAAAGCTTTTCTTTCCAGTAACTGACTATACAAAAATATCATCATTGTCCTTTTTCTTTCAGAAAAATTTCTTTGGCCAGTTGTTGCTAGTGAGCTATATTCAGACTCTCTCAGCTGGGCTCATAGGTTGTAAACCTGCTGTTCCGTAATTCTGGCATTCACCTGAGAACCACAGGAAATGTCTTCTGTCTCCTTAAGAGGCATTCCTTGCTGTAAGGTACTAGGAGCAGCGTAATTCAATATCATGGTCTTGGAGAGTTGTATGTTCTTTAGATACGGATCAAATACACATTTCAGTCAGTTCCAAACAAGAGGCTAGAATGACAAGCATAGTCTTATTTCTCACATTTCCTAATGCAAGTCACAAAATAAATTATACACATATATCATACAAAATGGAATGAAAATGGGAAACTGTTTTACCATGGAGATGGGCTCGTATATGCACCAAAAGTATCAGTAAAATCCTTCATCACATTCCACTTTAATTACATTGTTCCAGAAAACTACTTTGGAGATGAAAATCTACGATAAAATCATTTTCTCATTACTGTGATTCTAATACAGTTGGAGAAGAAAGATTTACAGGCACATCACTGTACCCAAGGAAAAAAATTTAGTCCAAAATTAGGAGAATGTAAGAACACATACTTACCCCTCATACACACACACGATTTTAAAAAACTGATTTTGTTTCTCAAAGATGGTATCAAAAGGATGTTGAGAGGGTTGTGGTTCATTGAAGCGAAAGACCATACACATTAGAAAACTTATTTTAGAACAATCATGTTTTGAGTCTTGTCACTATTTTATCCAAACCATCACCCAATAAACAGACAATAGCATTACAAGTTAAATGGCAAATACATTGTTTAAAGATGCAACTTGCATTTTCTGTGTATCTGATCTAAGGTTTTACAAATTGAATGTGACACTTTTATCTGCCCACTTATTATTTTTCAAAGTTTTAATCTCCTAGAACTGGAGGAAAGTGACAGCTAGAAAAACTACTGACAACGACAATGATAATTTCATTTTCCTTACTGGCATGGTTTTGCCTCATCTGGAATTCTCAGAACCCAATTGTGTGGACTGATGGGCCCATGACTCACAGGACTTCTGAGAACCATCCTGCAGTCTTTCCTGGTATGACGTGTCGGCCCCCGTGTCAGACTATTTCGTTGTTGCTCACAGTAAAGGTCTCCTTTTCAAAACACATTTTCTATTTACATTTTCAGCGTTCTGTCACGAGGAGTCAAACCAGGATTTCAAGGGGTAGTTATTAGACCTGTCGGCTGAGTTAGTTCAGGCTCAGTTTTGTCTTGGTTTGTTATTCTTACTATTCTCTTTTAGGTCTGTTTCCTTGCAAATTAAAAAAAAAGATAATTTTTAAAATTAGAAACTCCTCAACTTTGAGGGTAGTCTTGATGTAGTAGAAAAAAAAATGTACTGAGTTAATCTGTATGCAAATAAGATTATGAACAATGCATTGTCCTAGATTTTTATATTTTCTTTGAATAGTCATTCATTAGACTATTAAATTACTGTGTTGAAGATGCTAGGCTTCAACCCTAGAGTGTTTTGTCTAGTAGGAGACACAAGGTATGATATAAATTATTCATATACATAAGCATTTTAAAGGAATTTAAGACAATTATACATATCACAGGAAAACAATATAAAATAAAGCTTTAATGAGCTGACATATTTTATCTTATTATAATGCAAACAATTTTTGGAGTAGTGTATGTGTATTTCTGATATAGATTTTAATTTTATTTTTGTTCTTTATTAAGGTAAAGAGGTATTGAGGTCATCCACAGTGGGTTAGGTCCATCTTCTGAGTGAGGTCACCAAACTCAAGGTTAAAGGTGGAATGTGAATGTTCTGTTTGTATTCCCTTTGTTTTATCCCTGAAAACATAGTAACTGCACTTTTAATGTTTTATTCTGGTCTCTGACATTTATATTCATTGAAAAATTATGTATCAAGTATGTGTTGCATGCCAAGCTCTGTGTGGTTGACTTGGGGTATAATGTATATAATACGCTGAGGAGCGCAGTGAAGTTTACAGCCACTCTGCGCAGGAGACTTAAAGGACAAATTGCCTTTTTCTGCTCCCATATCCTTAGGCCAATGGCTATATGAATAGACTGTGAGAAGAAAGTGAATCATAAGGACAGCCATTTCTAGCATTGGATGGCCAACATTTGATTTTCTTAAGCGAACCAGCAGGTTTCCTTACAAATTCCAAAGAATTTTAATTCATCTTTCTGTGAGATCATTCTTTCTTCACGGCAGGAAAGAACTAATTCAATGCATTTTTTATAGAGTTTTCTTCCTGATGAACTACATTCTGGCCAAATTGAAACAACTTTTTTTTTTTTGGATTCTGAATGGTTATTTTAAATCAAAGTAAAGGGAAAAGAGAAACTTACAAAAAACCTTAATTGCATTACAAGGCAAATACAGAAAATACAGCTAATATATTAAAAACTAAGTAAGGTAAAACCTCCAAAGGAAAACCTATATTTAAAAAGTATGTATATTTATTTTGAGTAGATGAGAAGCAACCGAAAAAAAATTTGATTATATATTTTGATACATATACATGTTTTCATATCCATTAATTCTCACGATCTTCATAAAGGTGATATTCAACAGCTTTCTTTTAACCATTTCATGTGAAACAGAAAGTTTCTCACATATTCTAGATCTTGTTTTTACTTTTATAAAAATTGAGTTCTTGCTAATGATGTTATAGTAAAGTTAACTTTCAGAGTTTCATGCCTTTGAGATGATTTACTATTGGCTGAATCCCATGTCACAGAAAAACTAAAAAAAAGTAATTTTAAAAAACATTAAAGTACTAGTTACCTAAGTATTCTGCTTTTCTTTTTGACTCTGTTATTTTTTCATCTTCAAACTGAATATATTATGTTCTTACATATTATGTACCTCTGTATAGACCTATAAGAATAAGATATTTGCCTGAAGCTTTTTCTGAAGATAAATATTACTTAAAGGAATAATCATGGGGTACTTATGAATTCAGAGTTAGTATTTTTTATTTTATACTTTAGGACAGACACTAAGTTAAGCATTACTATTCCTATGTCTTAATTTTATACATCCATTCATATTCATTTCTTTCTCTTTCTATTTGTCTTCCTGAGGAAATAAGACAATGAAAAGAACTGATGTTTGTTAGTTACTTAAGAAATAGCAGTTTCTTACCTAACTGCCTCAGTGCTTGCGGTAAAGCGTGAACCCTCATCCTAAACTTGCAGTATCACCTTGACCCATTTCATTACCATCAAATACATCTTGACTCTCGGTTTTCTAATTTTCAAACCGTGGTTCAGCTCCAGTTAATCAGTTACATGCCAAAATACTGAAATCTGTTGTCTATAAGCTTGTATTTCTTATTTTACTTGCGTACATTCTCAACAACAACTACCAATATGATTACCACTGTCACTGGCTAAACATCTGCGTGTACAACAACATTCAAGACGACACTGGGTTTGCCCTATACCATCTCTACTGCTTTGGACAATTAAATTCTGTTTCTCTCTGTCTCAGTTTTCTCATCTTTAAAATGGGAGATACACTTATTCATTAATAAAATTAATGAGTTGGTAGATGTAAACAGCTTGTAAAGTCCTATAATATCATCCTAATTCAACAACTAATGTAAATGTCTATATCACACCCCCCGACAAACTTCAAAGTCACTCTAGTATTTCATTAGATGAATCACAGTTGCAACCATGTAGTAAAGAAAAAACACAGACCAATAATAATTATGGTTTCAATAAAAAATAGAGTTACTCACTAATGTCAGAATTTATTCCCTTGAAAGCCCAAATTATTCACTGGGAAACTACCTCAAATGAAAAACAAAATGAATGTTTCATGAACATAATTTATTCTGTTCTTTTTTAAAAAAGGGTTCTTACAAAATTTTGGTCTTCTTATATAAAAGAGATAGATGTATCACATGTAACATATAATTATCACTAGGATACTGAAATTTTAAGTGCAATATCAATATTTAATCATAACAATTATATTTCCCTTTAAATTTGAAATAACTCAAAATTTTCAGTACATTAAATTTTCTAAATAGACCTGTGAGGATAAATGCCATGGAAACAAATAGAGAGTATGTCCATCCTCTCCACTTATTTTCATCTGTTCTTGAAAGTTTTCCACTTTTATTTTTATTGTCATGGCCACAACTATTGCCAGGGCAGACTGTTCTTCACTTAACCTTTCTGCCAGTGCTAAGTAAAGTTTTAAATTTTCTTCTTAGGTTGACTCAAACAAGTCAGATTTCATAGGAACTTTTATTATAGTAAAGAAGGAAATAATCTAATTATATACCTAATTTTATACACTTAACCTTATATCATACACCAAAAACCCATTTATTTAACCTAATATTAGGTTAACTTGCATCTTGCATAATCAAGAAATGGAGCTTAAGTTTAAGGCCAATATCTATTTAAGTCAAAGTTAAGTATTTTAAAGACATCACCTCTGAGGAAGAAACAAAAATAGCCCATTGTTTGCAAGTCAGTCATCTACGTTTTTTATAGCTATATACCTGGATCCCCTGTATTCTATTTAACTAGCCACACAACACTAAGAAACACAGACAAAAACTTGAGGCTGCTGTGCAAGCCCATGTTATCTTCTTCTTTTTAAGTCTCTTCTTGTTAGTATAAGTTTTAGTTTTGCTGATCTCAGCCTGCCATTTCATTACGCCCTCCTCCCATGCTCACTATGAGGTCTCTTACCTAAATCATCATGACAGCCCTCGATGGGTCATTCTCTAATATCTCCTGCCTCTAAACTCTCCCTTGAGCCTGGGTCCCCTCCAGCAAACTCCCGATCCTCTGCGTCCAATCAGCTAAGCGTTTGGAAAGGAATGTTTCTGTGGGCTGTCTCCACCTCTCTTTTCTGATTCACTCCTGAATCCTCTGCACTTTGGTTCCAGCCCTCACTGTTGCAATGAATGGGCTCCATTGAGCTTTTCAATGACTATGCTACTATATCATATGGAACATGATATAGAACATGTTTCCTTTTGGAAACAGTGTCCATGACTCTGTTTAGAGAGCTCTCAGGATTTCCATCCCACATCACTTGTTTCTGCTTTTCATTCTCATTGGCCTTTTCTCTTCTCCTTAATTTTTAAAACCAGTCCTTTCTCGATATTCCCAGGTGATCTGGCATTGTGAGGACGATGACCTGGTTTGTTTTGTTTACCACTGTATCTCCAATCCCTGGTTTTATGCACACTGCACAGGAGAAAATCAATCAATACTGAGAAGCTGCTAATAAAAATAATTTAACAATAATGAAAAATAAATACATGTTACGTGCTCATATCTGAAATATCTCTGAATCAGAGCTTCGCCAATGCTACCAAAGACAAGAGAAATTAGATAATACTAAAACTACTTTCACCACGTATTTGTTTAAATAAATAAACTAAAGGCATACTATCAGGATCAAGGCACCTATGGAAGGACTGATTTAACATAAAAAATAAGTTTACCTTAAAAATACATATTTAAATATAGAATTATAAAACTTTGATTTGTTTCTGAAAACACTGCTACATGCTTGATTATGGAAAGGTCATAACAGGCTTTGAGAACATTAAGAAGTCAAAGAAATCCATCATTGGTCTTACAGCCTGTAATCAGAACATCATTACAAGCCAAATGAGCATAATTTGTCACTTTGAAAATTCTCAGGTTGAGAACTGGGTCATTTCAAATACCAATTTTCACAGGGCAAATGGGTCGTACAGTCCACCTGTTCTGTGTATTTCTCCCGAATAACTTTCAAAGCAGCCGACTCTCTGTAAATGATCGTTCACTGCTAACGGGACCTCCTGACGTTTCCCCTCTCATGGCCTCTATTTATATGTAGTTTTTTTTTCTTTTAAATATAGGGGAAGGAATATTCGTAAGTGGCTTTTTAGAGCATAGTTTGACGGTGTCTAGTAAGTATGTAAATATGCATGACCTTTCAACTAACATTGTCAGTAACAAGATATCCAGTTTACCAGGACTTTTTAAAATAACAGTATTAGCAATAAGAAATAATTTTATGGAACTTTACATGCCCTGAGAATTGTTCAGCTCATTCATTTCTTGAAAGAGCCTTATCATGTAGGTACTATTCTCATATACATTTTAAGGATAATGAAACTAAATCAGTAAGATGTTAAGTCCCCAGAAGTCACACAATTAGTTAGTGGTAGAGCTGGAACTTGATGCTCAGCCAGTCCTGGTCCGGAGTCTGTTCTCTAAACTTCCTACACTAGACACTCCCAATAAACACATCCACACACTGAATTCAGCCAGTGGAAGAGAATTAGAACACTTTATAATCTTAACTAGGAGTGTGGACTTAACTTGCTCCTAAATGCACTCGTATTGCTAGTGTCAGCAGTAAATTCTTACATCAACGATCAAAATACTGAAGAAGCAGTATTTGGGGTCTAATTCTAAGAGCAAATTTATTTTTCTCCACTGCCTCCTTCCAAATTTGTTGAGTGGGGAAATTTCTTCTCTTTTCCCTGGATAAAACCTTCGAGAAGGATGGGTGATAAGAGAGGGGGATTGTCTTCTCACTTAATTGGTAGTTTCTGGAGATAATCCTATGTTTTCTGGAATTGGGAGATATTTAAAGCTCATTTATTTGTTCACTGCCCATTTTTATCAAGTAATTGGAAACCTCCCCTCACTTGCATTAACTTTTCCAGCGGCTGCTTGCTCACTTCTTAACACCTAAGAATCCAACAGTCCCTCTCCATCTCCAGTCTGGTCAGTTTTTGTTGTTCAATGGACACAGTCTCTAAGTCAACCCCTCTCTTCCTCAAGACCATCTCTTCTGCATGGGCCAAACCTGGCCACTGTAAACACATTCTTCTCTCAGATAAAATCCAGAAATAGAGAATGACTGCCATTTAGCAGCTACATCCTTTGTTCTAAAACTAGCGCAACCAGCTCGCTCATCTTTCTCCCTACAGGCTAGCTACTCAGCAGACAATACAGTCTTGCTCTGACTGCAGCAGACACCTCTAAGCAGTCCTGTCAGAGGCTGGTAAGAGAACACAGAACATCGCAACCCAATTCTCGGCCTTCGGGTAAATGAAGAAAAATTCCCAATACTTTTATCCAAAGAAATGCACTTCAGAAATACCCTTCCATGATAACATCCAATACCACTATAATATCTTCTGAGTGAGTGAGGATTCAAGGGGATTCCAAATAACGAGGTTTAGAATAACTGTTTTGAAAATTTGAATCTTACTTAATGTTAGTCTATGATGTCTTGTCAACCTTGGGACTTCAGTCAAGTCTGGAAACTTTCATATCCAATGACTCATCCTTGACACCCATATTTACACAATTTTTAAATCATATCTTACAGAAGTAAAGGAGTTTTATATTTTCAGTCATTATTAACTGCAAAACCACTCCTCTTATTTTTATCATATATTTAAAACTCTTAAAATGTATTTGCCACTAAAATGGGGACCCACTGAACAAACCTTTAAGAAAGGAGTGGTTTAATATCCTTCATGTCATTTCAGAAAACAGTTTCTGACTACTTCTTGTGGAATTAAAGACAAACCACCCAACCTGATGAACTTTACTATTTTTTTGTACCATAAAGTCTAGCTAAATGCTACAGCTTTATTGGGTCTAACACTGTATAATATAAAATGCACATGTATTTTGCTGAATGCTTGGGATCTCTGGAGGTTTCTCATAAGTTTCTGGGCTGATTTCCAAGACATCTGCCCCATTTTAATCAGCTCTTCTTTTTATACTTCGTGTACCAGGGGACCCTGCATAAAACTGCACTAAAAAAAAGGTTCTGTAGTTTGCAGGCTGACATCTTTTTGTTTTAAAAATACTGCTCAAAGCACAGTGAATGTATCTGGCTCTTCA
>PVKM010047329.1:0-11479 GCA_004027735.1 Carollia perspicillata
GTTGAGGAACATTTTAGCTGGTTGGCAGTATTTTTCTGTGAAGCTACTATTCTTGCACACAGTTCCTGATACATAAGTGCAGTTGTTTTCTTTACGGTATTTGACTAGGTATGAAATTACCAGATTATTAACGAGGCTAAAAATAGCTGCATATATTTATTTGCAGTGTATGTTTTCTTGTCTGTGGATTGCCCATTCATATCTTTTACCTGCATTATTATTGGGTTGCTTCTCTTTTAAAATTTATTTTTAAGAGTTTATGATTTTATTTCTGATTCATGGTTAAAATGAAATCTCTCAGTAATACAAAGGACCATTCTTAGTCCCTCCCCTACTGCCAAAAAGATATCTTTAAAACTTACTATGTCAAACATTATTTTAATGGCAATATGATAGAAACACTTTCTTTACAAGGAGAAGTCAGCCCTGGCAGGTGTGGCTCAGTGGATTGAGTGCTGGCCTGGGAGCCAACACGTCGCTGGTTTGGTTCCTGGTCAGGGCCCACGCCTGGGTTGCAGGCTGGGCCCCCAGTCGGGGGCGTGAGAGAGGCAACTGATTGTTTCTTTCGCCACATCGATGTTTCTCTCCCTCTCTCCCTCCCTTCCCTCCTTCTAAAAATAAGTATATAAAATCTTTAAAAAAATAAAGCAAATTGAAATCAGAAGCCAGGCAAAGTTGTCTTCTCTCATTGGTTTCTATCCAACATTATACTGGACATCTGATCCAGCTCATTAAGGCAAGAAAAGGAATAAAAGCAATGAGGAACTGAAAGGTAGAAAGAGAAAGGCAACAGATCACAGATAATGTAATTGTCTTCTTAGGAAAGCCAAAATTATTCACAGAAAAGTATTAGACGTGGTAAAAGAATGTATAAGATGTATGGTTATGTATAGAATCATGAGTGATGAGTGAAATGTTTTTAGGCAACTAATGACAGGACAATGTAGTTTTTCATCTTCAAGCTGTTAATGTGATCAGTTGTATTTGTAGCTTTTTTTTTTTTTTTGAGCAGTAGACCACTTCTGTGTCTATTTGTTCTCCTTCTATTGTGACCTAATGCTTGACTGATGTTATTGTATAGATAACCTGAAAGCCTACACTGGCCATTCTTTCCCCCAGTGGGTATTTACATTTGCTTCTTGTTGAAGCTGAAGACACCAGTGACCTGGGGAAACTCCTGGCCCAGAACCCCGGGAGCTGCCTTTCAGGCCCCAGGTTAGAACCAGAGCCGCTGGTCGAGCTCCTTGCACTGGCTGCTGGCAGGGGCCAGCCTCACGTGCAGTGCTGACTGACACTGGTTTTGGCCCCCGGACAAACACCCCTTACATTTTACCTTACTTTTTCACACCCTTGGGACAGTTCCAGCTTTTCCTTTCTTTTCTTTTCCCCAGGGAAAGTGGTGGTGGTAGAGATTTTCCTTACTTCCTGTGAGCTCAGTGACACATTAACAATTAGGTTGTATGCAAGATCTTGTTTTGTAATGAAAGGAATGTGTTTAGCAAAACATCGTTTTTCATTTTAACCCACTTTGTTTATTTATTTATTTTAAATACATCCTCGATGCTTTCAAACTTCCTGTCTTGTGAAATATCAAAAATCAAGATATGGGCAAAACTGCTAGTTTTCTACATAATATGCATGATCCATTTCTCCCTTCATAACAGAACTTCAATTTTAATCGGGGTTGCAATGTGTCCTGCCGAAAAACGACATTTGCCCATCTTTCTGGCAGCTGGATCTGCTCAAGTGACTTAATTCTGGTGAGTTATCGGAATCCAGTCATCCGGTTGGACTTTCGGGAAAGCCTGCTACCAAAGGTTGACTCAGCTATAGCTGGGCCTTTTGCTTTTCTCCCTTCCTCAATTTTCCTGCCTAAAAGTTTGCTCTGTGATTATTATCCTTGAGAACCTTGCCAAAAGGATCTCCAAAACTTTGTCAGTGAAGTCCTTGAGCCCTCATACTTGTCCTGGACTTCTTACAACACGAGAGAAAAAATAAGCTATCTGGTTGAATCCACCATTACCTGGATTTTCAGTTACATGTAGCTGAATTCAGGTCCCAACTGATACATTTTGTGTCTGATTTTGACGTAATTTTTAAGTGTTGTCTTAACATCTTTAAGTAGTAGACTTTAGGAAAAAATCAGAGTACCATTTATTTTATATGATTGTAATTTAAAGCGTTTTGCTTCATCGCGGCTGGTTATGAAAGCAGCTGGAGAGTAGTTGTATCTACGCTTGCTATTTCAAAAATTCTTTCTGGAAGTTACAGTTTGATCCTATTCGTTTTAAAAAGCAAACTATAATGTAATTCAGGACCTATTTATCTGATATCAAATGTTATCATGTTTTACATATTTTACACTCCTCCAAGTACCGCCATTAAGGTTCTTCAACTTGTACCATGTTGAGTCTGCGCCAAAGGTTATCTATACGTTATTCTTCCACTGGTTCCCAAGTAGGAAAGTAATAAAATTGACTATTCCTGTTGGGAACTGCCCTGCCTGGTTTCAGAAGCTGTAACCTCCCCATGGCTAAGGCTGAGTAAAGAGACCTTGGGACCATAAGCCACTAAGGAGACAAAGTTTATCTCCCTGGCAGGGGCACTGCCTCTGCCCCCCCTTTACTTCACCCTGCTTGACCCTGGGAGGATGCTGGTTAGCCAATGACCCGTAAGATTCCTCAAGGGAGGGACAGCCTAAGACAGGCATGGTCATGAAGGGGCCCTCAGGGAAGGACTTGAGGGGCTATAGAAAAAGGGGGTAATGGACCCCTACCCCTCAGCTTTGACATAGCCTAAGTCCTCACTCTGTCTGTAAGAAGTCTCCTAATCTCTTGGCTGCCTTACTTCCCCTGCCTGACCTAAGCCTGAAACAATGACAAAGGGTGGTGCAGCCCCGTGCTGGACAGGATGGGTTCCCCCGGGCAATCAGGCCTAAGAAAGAATGCATAAAATCATGTGAAATCTGCTTTGCTGCTAATGCTCTCAATTTTCGGATAAGGGTCCCTGCAGGAAATGAGTTTGTTTCCCAAAGTTTATAGCCCTTTAATCAGATCTATACTGACCCTAACTCAGAATAAGCCCTCATAGTTCTTTGAATGTTATCTATTGTTTGATCATCACTGCCTGACAATGACTGATGAGCTTTACCTGTATTCCTGTGCAAATTGAACCCAATAAAAGCCCACTGAGGAACAGGCCCTTGGACCTTCTCCTTTGAGAGATTGGCCACCTTTCCTACCCATGCAGATCATATCTTGGTAGACTTATTCTCATCTATGGTGGCCAGGAAGCGGGGCGAGGAGGTCTGCAGGTGGAACCCCCCACATACTCCTTTAACTCTTTTCATTTATTTCAACTTAACTTAATTATATATATTTTTGACATCTGTTGAATCTTGTCATCGAGATGGCTGTTATCGGATAAAAATCACATTCTGTGTTCAAAACAAACTGTAGATGACTTTCAGGTTTGGAAGATAGGATTGTTGGACTTTGCTGTATAACCTTTACTGTCAATATTTTCATCAGTTTTTAAAAACTCATTCCATCTGAAGCTCCACACTCAGAATTGTGATAATGATCATTCCTAAAGAGAAGGGAAGAAATCAGTGGGAGAGGAAGTGTGAAAAAAGTGGATGATTTGATGATGGTGAGTTGAGCCTTCACAGTATAACTTCTGCCCAGTTTGATTGATGTGCCAAGTCAGGGACCCCAGCCCCATGTGCTCAAACACAACACCTCATTGAATATCCCAGAGGACCCACAGCAGGCTATTGGAGGCCCGTGTTCACACGGAGCAGGGGGCGGGGCTAACGTAGGAGAAGGGGCTGAACAACCCACAAGGGCTGCTGGGCCCCTGGAGCCCCGGAGCCAGAGCGGAAGGAACTCCAGACTTACCGTCTGGTCTCGTAGGTGAGCACATGCTTCCTTTTCCCAGCAAGCCTGGAAAGAAGGGGCTTAGTAACTGCATACCAGGGGTGTCAAATTTTGGGGATGTTCAGGAGCCCCTTTAGGTTTCTCCTATTGCACTGTAGAATACAGTGGAGAAAGCCTTCAAATCAAACACGTGCTTGAACATGGGCTTGTAGTTAAGAATTCTCTTGTAGCATTTTTAATTTGCTTTCTATCACTCTACTAGGTCACAGAGGTGACACAGGAAATTAATTATCCCACCATTTTCCTCTGGGTGGCAAGATTTGTCTTTAACCTTATTTTTGCATCAAGGGTGTTGACCTTTGTGGGTCCCAGTTTTATGCAAGACTCTCGAACCCAACACCCTCCCCTTCCTGGCCACAGGGCCCCTGTGTACGGTGCACATGTTGTTTACTAGAATCCACGTTCTAGGTCACTGGGGGTTTTCAGATGGACTCAACCAAATGCCAGGTCCGGAGCTTGCATCCTGTCTGAATTAGTACTTCTCTCGTCCCTCCTAGTCTCCTTGAGCTTCTGTTGCTTTCCCGTTGGTTTAGTTGCACACTGTAAAAAAGGGTTTTATCTCTTTGTTTTTGTTTAGTTTGATCCAAAATTTTGTGGGTGCTACTCTGAGTTTCTCTAGACAGCTTGCCAGAAATAGATATCTGGATTTAATTGAGGGAATGAGTCTGACAGAATAATGGTGTGCTTTTTTTTAATCACTTATTTCTTCATTGTTGCTGGCTTCTTTTGCTTAATATTACTGTGAGGTTCCCCATGTTATTATGTGAAGATGTAGTGTGTCCATTCTTGTTGGTGTGCAATGTTTTGAGTCACGAGTAAGTCACGGTTCCTTTATCCATTCCTCTGTTGAGGGACACTTGGGTTGTTGCTTCTAGTTTGGGTGCTATTGCAAGTGGTGCTACCACAAACATCTTTTTACATGTGTTTTAGTAAATACAGGTAGGCTTTTCATACATCATGCCAAGTAATTTTCAAAGGTGGTCCCAAGTTATATTCCCCCAAACTGAATGAGAGTTCCAGTTGCTCCACAGTTTTACCAACACTTGATGTTACCAGTCTTTTTAATTTTAGCCATGCTGATAGATGAGATATTAGATGTGTTCTTAGTTTTGTTTTGACAACTAAAAGTACAGCTGTTGTCTCACATCCTCCATCTTTTCCCTTTCCCTCACCAGAAATAATCAAAATCTGAAGTTAATGTCATTTCTATGGATGTTTTGGTACTTTTGCTAGCACTCATTAATGTATAAAATTGTTTTTTTGCTTTATAATTTTACATACATAATATTTCAATTTCAATTTTTTCTTTTAAACCATGTTTTGGGATTACCTGTAATCCCAAATTTAGATATTTTTAATGATATTTACAGATAAAATTAATGAACTTTAATTGTTATATAGGTAGCATATAATTTATTCCTTTCCCTAATAAAAGATAAATTGTTTAAAATTTTTGCTATTGAGTAAAGTAATACAGGTTTAATGATTTATTTCCCACCAGAATTGCTTAAAATTGGTTTCTCTACCCTTCTTCAATTTTTGAATTGCCAGGCTTTTAAAATTTTGCCAATTTAGTAACTGTGAAATGGTATTCTATTGTGGTATCTACCTGATCATTTTAATGCTATTTAGATTTCCTCTTCTATAAAATATCCTGTTTATATCTTTGTGACTGTAATTCTTTTGGTTGTTCATGGTTTTCTCACTGAATGATGGTTTTTAATTTATTTTGTTTACAAATGATCATTTACACAGGTGTCAAACTCATTCTTTTTGTTTTGCCTTTTCACTTTGTTTATGATATCTTTTTTCATGTTGAAGTTTTAATTTTCTAACATGCATTATTTATTTTCTTGAGTTATTTGCTTTTTGTTTTATTTAAGAAATCATTCATATCTCAATATCACAAAAGCATTCCCCTATGGTATCTCATAACAGTTTTATATTTTGCTTTCTACATTATGTCCTTCATACAGCTGGGATTGGTTTTTATGTGTGCTGATAAATACGGGTCTAATTTTGTTTTCCTCTACATGGATAGTCAATAGTCTCCGCCCTATTTTTGAGTAATACGTTTCTTCTCACTGATGCTAATGCAACCTATGCCATTTACCAAGTCCCTTAATATACACGAGTCTGTATCTGGGACACCTATTCAGTGACATTTGTCAACTTGTCAACATCTCGCTCTATAAGCACTGTTCTAGTAACGGGGGCTTTGCAGTATGTAAAGATCTCCTTCTGCAGGTGTTTAAAACGGCCTGGACTCTTCTCGGCTCTTTACTCAACCACATGACTTTTAGGGTCAATTCGTCTAATTCCATTAAAAAAAATCTGTCAGGATTTAATCTGAATCACACTGAATTTTGAGAGTATTTCATTTTCTCACAATTTTCATACTCACAATGGTCTATTGTAGTTTTGTTTTGTGCAGATATTTTAGATTTACCCACATGTTAAATAAATCAGTGACACACTATGCTTTGGACACCCCCTCCTTTCTTCTGAGTCCCACCTTCATCTTCCTCAAGCACTCTCTTCGGAATTCTGAGGCTCTATATGTGGTATACAGGGTCTGTCTTGGAGTGGATAGTTCTTCATTTAGTTGTCACTCTTTGCCGTGAGCATGGAGAGGCGCTACCCAGATCCCGATTCCAAAGTGAGGCACTCACTACCCGGGCTTCTGGGAGTTTGGCAAGCTGACGGTAGGCAGCTGCCAGCCCTCTTCAGGAGTCTGGCCCTGGCAGTCTACCCGCTTCTGGTGTCAGCCCACATCCAGTGACTGATGCCACAGGTCTGCAAAGGCTGAGCCCACACCCTTAACACTGAAGGGACATCCCAGATTCACAGTCAAGGCCTTCACTGAGACTCTGCTGCAGGCCAGCTCTTCCCTCTGTCCAGCCCTGCTGCCGCCTCTTTGCAGGTGCTCTTTTCAAAGAATTCTCTAGGAAACTCTCCCCACCCCTCCTCTGACTCGGTATATTTCCAGAGAGGCCCTATGAAGGTAGTCAATGTCAGGGGTGAGTCAAGAAAGGGGAAACCAATAAGAAATTTTTGACTTGAATCATTGGCCAGCTGACAGTCAGTGAGACCTCCTTATTGGTGACAGATGTAGGGCAGACAGACCTTGGCACAAGGTAACAGTGCAATAGGCAAATCTTTCACTCGTAGTGAACTGGGATGTATTCTCATGGAAGGCGGTACAGGTTTCCCCTGCTACCTGAGAGGAGAACGTTCCTACGAAAACTTTCATAAGCTGAAATGGCATACAACAAAGAAGCAATTACCATTAAGTTATATGGACATTTTTTAATGTCCAAAATAACTGCCAGGGCTGGCAGTTATTTTAATCAGTGGCAGGGAAGGAGAAGACCTGATCCACAGAAGATTAGGGAGATGGATAACGGACTATGGTATATCTCCAGGAGCAACATGGATGGGCACCAAACAAGGACATTGCTTGGTTTGTGTAATCAAGAGAAATCAAGCAGTGCATGACCAGGAACTGGAGAGCAATGCTCCAGTAATGAATCACAATTCTTTGCCAGTTTTTAAGTCTGAGCCAGTTTTTAGATCTGAAAACAATCAACAGACAAAAGGCTAGATCCCCGGAAGGAAGCCCTGGAGTATCACAAAAGAGGTACATGGTAATAATTTCCCCAGTCCTTCCCCAGAGGGTCTTTGAAATTACTCTGGCTAACCACCATATGTTGGGAAAATGAGAACATTAAACAGTTCTCAATGGGATGGCAGACACAGGAATTCACCTGCCTTCTAGTCAACTTTCCATTAAAGAAATTTGCAAAACTGTTAAAGAATGGTAATCTTCTATGCTTTTTGTTTGGGAAAAGGTGGTTACTTTTCTCATATAAATATGTTATTTATACCAATATGTGAGATACTTACGTATATTATTTTTACTTAATCAGTAAATATTTAAGTTTTTGTTTGAATATTTTTATATGGTAAATATCAATAGACATAACCCACATACACAAAAGCTTGTTAGAGTCTTTGACTTTTAAGAGTTTTTAAGGGGTCCTGAGACAAAAAAGTTTAAGAACTGCTGCAATAGACAACACCACAAGCCAAACCATCTGTGTAATTTTGGGGCAAGTTGCGTGGTCTCTGTGCCCAAGTTTCCTCGTGTGTAAAATTAGGAGCTAATACTGCACATGTAAAGTAATTAGAATACCAGTAGCACAGACTGGCAGCTATACTGCCATTATCAATGGTTATTATATTATCTCTGTGAAATGGGAGGCAACAATACCTGTTGAAATTGATGGAGAAAAAGGTGGGTAGTTTAAGGTTTGTTAAAGCCATGTGGAAAATGAAATGATAGCTCTGACTAGGAACATATAGGAGGATTGGAGGACAATTTGGTGAGCTTTGTGGAGGTTAGTGACTTTGGATTTAGAGTAAAATTATAATTACATAATTTATTTTTCCTTAACAATAGAAGTCCAGTGTAGAGGGAAAAAACAGAAAGGTGAGCTGTTGATTTGGGAATGTTTCAGTCAGTTCGATTAGAAAGAAAATAAGACCTACTGCAATGGATGTGATAAACTGTGTTTTATAAACTGGGGGCTAAAGAAGGGAAGAAAGCAGAGAGAGAATTGATAGAAAATCCAAGGGTCAAGAGATTTGACGTCTTCTTTAGGAGGGAAGGCGGAGTGAGAGAGCTGGTAGGGAAGGAGGTGGGATAGCTTGCTTGAATTTTGGACTTCGTGGTCCTGAGACTGGGGGCCCACAGTGAGGTGGAAGTGGTGGCTCCCAGAGAAGAAATCCAGACCCCAAGAGCTTCCGTCTTCTATTTGGGTGTTAATGCAACTCTGGGTGATGGCAGAAGTTGGAAGTCAAAATCCAAAGTTTTCCATCACTACATTGTGGGTTAAAATTAGCAACAACGGAGGATAACAGGTAGCATGGCTTCACAGAAAAGAGTTATAATTATCTGCATGAGGCCCTGGGAGCCAGGGGGCAGACCCCACCCCCTAACCCAAGGAGGAGGCCTGGGGAAATGACACTTCAGGGACGCCTAAGCAGCCCTTGCCAGGGATTGGACCTCAGGGTTCCGTGAAGGGAGGGAAGCCCACTCTAGATCCTCAGAATGGGGCAGAAGCTGTTTACAAAAGAACGGAATTCCAGAAGGCCTGCTGGAAATGGGAGACACAGGAGTGTTTCACCAGGCAACTAAAGGCACAGCCTGTGCAGCAAACTTGAGAAATGGGACGGGAGGAATCAGGGTGGGGGGGTGGAGAGTTCCCTAAAGAATGAGGCCAGAATTTTCTGTTTGAGTCAACTGAGGCAGTGCCAAGTTTGTGAGTTCATTTACCAGTTACTTTTAGATTTTTCTCTTCCTTTAGATTTCTCCTTTTCTGAAAAAATAAAATTTATCGGTCCTTCCCAGCCCCTTAGGCAATGGGTTCTCATCTTTCCTCTTCTCTCCGGCCTCCCACCGTCGGGCCCTCCCACAACGACGGGGAACGCGGCCCCCTCCCCGCCCGCCAGGCTCCGCTGCAGGAGTGGGAGGAAGCCGGGAGAAACCCCGGCGGAACCAACATAAGTGGGCGGGCCCTTTCCTGCCGACGCACTGCCGTAGGACGCTGCTGACGTCAGAGGACATCCGGTCGGCTCCTAGGGTCCGAAAGTGACTATGTGTCTTCCTTCTTTGGGTCTTAATACCGACTAACCCCGAATCGTGATCCAGGAGCCGGATTTGCTGTTGCTGCCGGCGCCACACCACTCCCTGCGCCTGTGCCCCCGGAGTGCGCCCGCCCTCCCCGCCAGGGTGAGCGAGGTCGGCCCGGAGCGCGCGCGAGGGAGGGTGTCCCGCGGGCGGGTGACGCCGTGGGTTCCCCGAGCCGCGTGGCACCTCCGCCGTCTCCCCTGGTCGTTGGGTGTTCCGACTGCAGGTTTTCCCTCCAAAAGTGCAGTGACCCCGTGTCTGTTTCCTCTTTTGGTGACACTGACCGTGTTCTGAAGTCGGAGCATTACAGGAGAGAGGCTTGAACTCACATAAGGCTAAGAAAAAATTGGCTCTTTAAGTCCAAACCAAACTGGAGGAAAAGAAATGAGGCTTAATTTTTTCGGCGGATTCCCTCCTGGGGCTGTAGAAAATACATCCGTATTATCACCCCGTGATTAGTTTCTGAGCTCTCTTGGTCAGTACACTTTTTTTTTTTTCCATCCTGTAGATTTTGTCATTTTAAGTACTGGAAAGGTGACCTAGTGGGTTTGGACATTACTTAAGGAACCAGCTACTTAAATTATATGACTTGATTTGTCTATATTTTTAAGTCGCAACTTCCTATCGCTCGATTTTTGATTGGATATTCTAACATAAAAGTTGAAACCCAAAGTAGAAAAACTTAAGAGTGACTTTTGCGTTGTTTTCCAGTACAAGCAGGTGCAGGATTTTGCTGTATTGTAATATGGCCTTTTGAATAAGCAGTATAAAATCTCTTAAAGGTGTGTTTTCTTGAAACTGCCCATGCATCATGGACACGCTTTGATTTTTGAATCAGAATGTTAATGTCTTCAGGGAGGTCACAGGCACCAGTGAAATTTGAGCCGATCCTTGGACATTGAGAATTTGTAGATGGTGAGTAGGGCCTAGATGTCCAAATCTGTATTTTTAGGGATTTCTGCAGTTGATTTTTGAGAACTACTCTTAGGAAAGACTTAAAAAATACATACTTTGAAGAATATTAAGAAATTTGAGATTGAGATTTAAAAGCAGCCACATAGCTAGCTAGCTACTCATTCATTAGTGTTCTCTCTTCATGGAGTGCTGACTATATGCCAGGCAGGGATGGGAGGCAAAGGCCGTCCAGAAAGATAGGGCTGGAATCCTCAGGGAACTTGTAATTTTCAGATTAATGAAAAGCCAAATAAAAATGTGTTATTTATGGACACAGTTTTTTCAAAGGCAGGTTCAGTGCAGTTCTTTCAACTAATGGATGAAAACAGGTTTTAAATTTTAATGAGAATAACTTTCTTAGTTTATTTAAAACAGCAACCTGGCAGTTATATCCTCTCTGTTCTCTTGTGTTGAAAGGGGGAAAATGCCCAAGAAAAAGACTGGTGCGAGGAAGAAGGCCGAGAACCGCCGGGAACGGGAGAAACAGCTTCGAGCGTTGAGAAGCACCGTAGATTTAGCTAAGCACCCGTGCAATGCTTCAATGGTAACAGCTTTTAGTGATATCAGTTGGTAGTTGAAAAACTATCAATATATCAGTTATCTGAAAAACACCCGAGTAAAGTTTTAGTGAATACAGTGTTGCTGGATGTATTTTATTGAATTTGGAATCTGTGTTAGAGGCCTATCCATTGTTTTCATTAACACTGACTGGCAATGAGTTTTGTTTGATTTTATCTTATTTATAAAACCTAGCACATTACCCACTGCCGTGGCTACTGCTGGTGATAAATCAGTCTTGACCAAGGGTACATATGAGGATCTCTGCGGAGAATTTTCCCACCTCTCTCCCCTTAATTCAGGTTGTCCCATCAGTTGGAGCCTTTTCCTCTTTTTT
>PVKM010047330.1:0-11478 GCA_004027735.1 Carollia perspicillata
AGCCAGCTGGAGCCACTGGTGCCTACCACATGGTAAGCACATTCCTACCACAGGCCCTTTGCACATGCTGGTCCTTCTGCCTGGGACTCTCTTTCCTTTAGAGATTCCACATGGCACATTCCCTCCTTCATTCAGTTCTCTGGTCAGATTTCTGAGGGTGACCGTCCCTGGCCACCCCACCTCCACCCCCACCAGCCTGAAGCAGCCCCTGCCTCTCCGCAGCCACTGTCCAACCCCTCGTCGTCGACACATCTCCGACAGTGTTTTCTTCCTCCAACTTATCTTCTCTCCTCTTCCCTTGAATGCAGGGGAGCAGCAGCTTTGTCTGGCTGGTTCACTGACGAATCCCAGCATCTAACTCAGCGCCTGCCACAGTGCTCAGTGGGCGCTTGGGAAGGAAGGGGAGAAGGACGGGAGGGAGGAAGCAATATCTGTGTGGGTCTCTTCCACACATTTCTGGTTGAAAACTTGCTACAACGTTATTGAAAGATGCAGGGCCATCTACATAATTTGCAGGGCCCAGTAACAATGAGGGATTCTCTTACTGGCCAGTTGTTAAGAATTTCAAGCTAGCAACAGCAGAGAATTAAACCAAGTGTGAGGCCCTTCCATGCCCAGGGCCCTGTGTGACAGCCCAGGCCGCCCACCTGTGAAGCTGGCCCTGGGGAGGTGTTATCACCATTGCCATTGTGCCATTCAGGGAATCAGAAGATCAGAGAGGTGTAGTGGCTTGTCCAACATCACACAGCATTCTGCTATGGCTTAGAACTTCACAAACTCTCCCTCCTCAGGTCCTGCAGTGGCTGCGGAAGGAACCCTATCAGCCCCTGCACACGTGGGGAGTCAGCCCAGAGCAGAAAGGAGCAAACCTGCCTGTGACGCTCCTGTATCATATGTCTTCTTTCTTTTATTTTTGCATTTTACTTCAAAATATGTCTATAGTTGTTCAAATATAAAAATAAGGTATTGTCTTCCAAATCTTCAAGAACTGATGATCCATTAGGACACTCCTGAGACTTTGTGTACCCCCTGGTTCAGTGAGGAGCCCCAGGCCCTGTCAGTACTCGCAAGTCAGTTGAAAAAGCACCCGTGAGGCAGAAGACCCTAGCACAGGCCCCACAGCCCACGCTGCCCAATAAATGTGAGTTTTACTCCCTCCCTCCTGCTTGCTCCGGAAGAAGCTTCCTGCAGGATGGCCACAGACCCGGATGGCGGGGAGTTTCCATAGGCTCGGTGGAGACTCGGAGCTCATTATTCCACCAGAGAGAGGGGGAGGGGGCTTGGCTCATTCCCTCCGGGGGGAGTGAGCCCCCGCCTGGCAGTGGGAAGAAGAGGGTGTTACTACCCTGCTCACCCAGCCAGGTTCATTCACCACACTAATTGGAACACGTGATAGTTTGTTACTACAATCCAATTTGGGGAGGCGGGTGCACGGGGTCTCTGGGGAGGGGTGCAGCATGGGGGCGGAGGGCCGCTAATGACATTGCCAAGGGGAACTGGGAATGTGGCTGAGATGCCGTTTGGTTTTGGTGCTTGCTTTGTAAAATGATGTCTTAATCCAGGATCCGAAGACTTGAAGTCTGTTGTGCTGCTGGGTGTGCATGTGCGTGTGTGTGTGTGTGTGCACCCAGGGAACGTGGTCAGGTCAGGGGTCGGGGGCACGTGCACCGCCCAGAGGTGCAGGCCATGAGGAGGGTGGCGAGACGGGAACGCGGCTGTATCACATGCAAAGGCAGAGCGCAGTGGTCTGATTCGTGGAACAGAAACAAAGCCATCTATTTTCCCATGCCCAACTTACCCAGCCCCTATTAACACTAATTAGGAGGACTGGGAATTCCCCATAACTTCGTAATTACTGTTAACAGACTTGCAGGGGCTGTGAAGGAAATGGGACACCCCATCCTGTTTTCATAGCTAAGGTGATAACAGTTCAGGTGGTCACTGTGACCTTCACACTCCTCTAGCCCTCCAAGGCACTGACATTTCCCAGGGACCCCAGGTGACCAGGTGACAGTCCGGTGGAGATGGGGGTGGGGGGGCTGGGGCTCCCCCATGGGCTGCTTCCACTGCCTCATTAAGGTGAGAAGGGCTCGGGTGAGACGGTGTCAGGGGCTGGTTCAAGGCAGGAGCCAAAAGAAGATGTGGATTTATCTCAGAAAGAGAACCCCACCTGCGTCTAGTGCCTGGAGGTTGAGGAGTGGACAGGACCCTCTGGTGCTGATGTTGACCCACTGCCGCTGGCTCAGGCCACCAGCTCCAGCTGCCCACCCCGCCCCTGCCCACCCTCGCTCTTTCTTAGGCCCTGCCCATGAAGAGGAACCACACTTTAAAGGCGGCTCAGAGGGGCTGCCAAGATCACAGCAGGGACTTCGGTATCATTGGGCCCCTTCCCCAGCCTGCTGCACGCTGCAGCCAGACGTCTTAGGAAACCTCTACAGGGACCCCTTGGCTGCTTGGCGGCAGGGTGGCCACTTCTGCCAGATGACAGGCGCAGGGACTTCCCAGAAGCCCCATTCACACAGACCCTCCCCTCGGCCTCCCTTCCTCTGGCAGCCCTGGCGGTCCCACCGCTGTCCCCTTCCCCCAGCGTCTGCCTGCGTGTCTGCCCCACCCCCAGGAAATGCTGTCCGTCTGTCTCGGGCTCGGGCCTGGCTCCACTTCCAGAAGACAGTTCTTTGTTCTCTCCTGTCTGCCCGGAATCGGACATGCTCTGTATATTAGGGGCTTAGACAACACTTTCTTAATCATATTAAAAAGAACTGACAGTGTACCAACTATTAACTGGCTGTGGGGGACATTCTTTTATTCTCTACACTCTGGTGATCGCTACTGCATTTTTCTTACAAAGAGCATGTATTACTGAGGTGACTGAAACGCATCACTGTGAAAGGGCCATTTAAGCCCCACACTCGGAAGCTGCCAGGTCTTTTCAGGGGCCATGACCTGGGCCTGCAATACCTCTTCTCCCTTTGTCCGCCTGGAGAGCCTCTTTTCACCCCTCACAGCCTGGCCCGACGCCTCCTCGGCCACGACGCCTCCCCTGATTTCTCC
The DNA here is from genome assembly GCA_004027735.1 of Carollia perspicillata. Taxonomy (NCBI): domain Eukaryota; kingdom Metazoa; phylum Chordata; class Mammalia; order Chiroptera; family Phyllostomidae; genus Carollia; species Carollia perspicillata. The sequence continues at coordinate 3,052 of PVKM010047330.1, forward strand.
AGCCTAGTGGCCCCTTCTCTTTAGTTCCAGTGCCCTCACTGTGGAGATGGGCAGACAGGGCCCAAAGAGGGGCAGGGCCTCCCCAGGCTGCACAGCAGGGTCACCGGTGATGACGTCAGCACTAGAACCCAGAAGGGCTCCTTTTATACTGTGTGTGGGGGGGTAGAAGGAATGGAGATTTAGCAGACACCCCCCACTTGACTCCAGTGCCCTCTTCCTTCTCCATAGCTGGAGCCTGCCCTCCTGCTGACAGCTTTGGCCTCTCTGTCTTTGTTTTCCCCGGGAGTGAGCCAGGGGGCTCTTCTCCCATCTTCCAGGGGTACAGGTCACTGTGGCATGGGGACAAGGAGCAGAGAATGGCTGGGTTGTTTTTCCACAAAGGGGCGTGGGGACAGAGGCACTGGGCCCCCACCCCCCACCGCATCCCTCTGGAGCTCAAGGCTGTGTCTGAACGGCAGTGTCTACGAGGGCCAGGCAGGGCCTCCCTGCCCACCCAGCTCCTGCCCTCGGACCCTCCCTGGCTGGTCAGTTGGAGGCCCGGGTCACACAGGGCCACAGTGCCCCAGGTCTGAATCTCAGCTTTGCCGCTGAATAGCTGCTGTTTCACGCATCTGAGCCTTTCATGAAACAACATACCATTTATTAGGCACTACTGGGAGCTGGGGCACTGATTGGGGGCTTTATATGCACCATGGCTCACCTTCGAGACACACTCGGGAAAGCTGTCCTCACTCCCATTTCACAGGTGAAAAATCGAGGTTTGCAGGAAATGAAACCACTTCCCCAAGGTCAAGAGCTAGAAGCTACTGAGCTGGGACTTGAGGCTGGATCTATTCGAGGTCATAAGCCTGACTCCCAAGACAACTATACAGATCGGATGAGCTCATGGCCCAGGCAAAGCACTCCACCGGTAATAACACACTGAATGTTATAGCTTCTCATTCTCATTTTCATGATGGGAGTCCAGCGCCGCAGTGAAATGAGCTGGGGAACTAGCCTGGCTGAGGGCCGGCGGGTGTGGAGGGGAGGCGAGACTTCCGAGGAGACCAGGCAGGAGTTGACGGACCCCCTGGCTGCTCCTACTCCGCAGCCCCAAGGCCCAGACTTACTCCTAGCCAGAGAATATTGCTGGAGAGTAAATATTATTTTACCCTCCAGACCAAGATTATTTTTCCCACCGAAAAGCCCACAGCCAGAGAAAGTTAAGCCCTTCGCTACTTTCCTAATGGCAGGCCTGCCTGGAGCCCTGTTTGGGGACATGAGCTCTCTGGAAAAGCCTGATAAGTGGTCTGGTATTTGGCAGTAGCATCAGAGAGGCTGGCTCTGGGCCGGTGGTCTGGCTTTCCAGGCCCACGCTGCGCTAGGAGCCCCATGAGGGCGCAGGAAGGCTGGGGCACAGGGGCTGGTTCCAGGGGTCCCAGCTCTGCCTGGGGCTTGCCACCCCTGCCCCGGGACAAATCTAGCTGCAGTGGGAGTGGCAAAATGAGTCCTGCCTACCCCCGCCCCCTTTCATGCTGAGCCTCACTTGGCTAGAAAAGCAGAATGGGTCAGTGACCACTGGGCCCCTCCTCCTTTCCCAGTTCCCAGGTCGGCTTCCCTCCTGCCTCTTCCTCTGATGTGTGGGCAGCATGGTCCTTGTTCAGACCAGAGGCCCCAACACTCCCTACCTCCCACTCTCCAGTTTCTCTCAAAAAAGGCCCACCAGAGGGGAGGGGTCCAGTCCCAGCAGGTTGTGCGTGCTGTTGAGGGGTAGGGCCCCTCTAATGGTCCAGGGGACCATCCTGGGTCAGACCAGCCCCTGCCTGCTCTCTCCATCTCGTATCCTTTCCACCCAGCTGCCAACTGGGAAGTGCCAGTTGGGCTGGACTGGCTCTGGAAGGGCAAGCGATGTATCCCCAGCCAGGTGCCAAGCATCCAACTAGTTCTCCAGCGGGATCCCACCTCACCATTTTCCTCTTTCTCCCCTGGAAATTTCTAGAAGGATACTTGTGAAGAGACGTGATTAGTGCCCAAGCTTTGCAGTCAAGACAGACTACCTCTGTTCTAGTCCTGTGACCTGGGACAACTTAACTGCCTTCTCTGTGCCTCAGTTTGCTTGTCTATAAAATGGGATCACCAGTGTACTCTCTCATAGCATGGTAGGGATGGCTGAGATCATAGACATAAAACTCTCAGCGCCTGACCAAGACAGCCAAGCTATCGCATTGGTTCTTCCCAGGGGAGTTTCGCTCAGAGATAAAGGCAAAAGATTGCTGACGTTTCTGGGGCCCGATGGGCCCCGTCTCTTGAGGACCACCCTCTTCCTCATGCCGGGGGTACCTGGCTGCCATCCCTGGTTAAGGGTGTGGGAGTTGGGGGTGGAACTAACATTTGTTGAGAAACCACCATGTGCCCTCCACGGTGCTAGACCCACCCCCTCTGCACAGATGAGAGTGGGGCTCCGTGGTACAGGGTTTGCCCAGAAACACGCAGCTCCCATGCAGAGCAGGAACGTGTTCTCCTGCTTTCACACAGGGCTCTTCCCCATCCCACTGAGTGCCTCAACCCCCCCACCACCCCGCCGTGAAGCAGGCGGTGGTGCCATCCCGCCTGAATCTGCAAGTTCAGGACCCGAGGTCCAGACGAGTCACCCAGCTGGCCTGGAGCAGTGGGGCTGGCATGAGCCCAGCTGGGCCACGGGGAGGGCCCCGCTCATGTGAGCCCCTGGAGGTCTGTGAGGGAGGCATACCCACCCCCTCGTGGACAGCAGCAGCCCCCAGGCCCTGGGCTGCACCTGCTCCGAGGGAGGAATGGTGCTTCGTACCTAGGCAACAGGCCCAGCTTTAGGCCTCTTCAAGTCACAGGCCTGCAAGTCAGGACAGCATTCCCGTAGATCTGCCTGAAGTGGCTAATTTTCTGCTTTCCAGAAGGAAATAAACCCTAAGGAATCCAGAGTCCTTGGTTCCCCTGACCCTAAAGGGAGGAGGCTTGCAGCTGTATCTCCTTGGACTTTTCCTACTGCGTAAGCCTCGTACGCACACCTCTGGGCACAGTCCCTCTTCCGTGATGCTTCCTTTCCCCCGTCAAGGGGTTTGTCTGCCATAGATTCACACAGTCCTCTTTCTGTGGCCATAAAAAGTAGGACCCTGGGGCTCTGGAGCTACTGCAGTCATCCCAGGGGTGTCCAGGTCCCTGCACTGTCATAGTAGACAAGGCACGGGACCCTTGGGAACTGGGAAAAATTCCAGGCCACCATGAAATACCCTGAATTAACCCAGAACCGCTGGTTGCCATGGGTGCCAGGCTGTCCCGGGGTCTCTAGGCGAAGGAGAACCCCCGCCGTGATGCCGGAGACCTGCGAGGAATGCCTCAGAGTGCAACTTCTCCGCTGATAAATCCTACCTGTGTGACTTTGGGTGAATGCTTCAACCCCTCAGAGCTGACGTTTCCTCAGCTGTAGAAGGATCCCATCTCAGAGGATGGAGCCAGAGACCAAATGCCATCAGCAATCCTGGCCCTTCGCGCGTGGTCAGGACACGGGAATTTCCTTAACCTCCTTGGGACGGGAGCTGCCTGAGGCTGCCTGTATTAAAGTGGATGTCAGAGGGTCCTAGTGTGTAGTAGGACACAAGCCTGCACTTCACGTGCACTGAAGTAAAGACTGCACTCAGTGTCTCCACGAGTATCTCCAGCTCTGACACAAAGCATGTGACGGCCTCGGCCGGCGGTGGGAGGACGGGCATACCACTGAGTGCACGGGCTCCCTGCCTCCACCAGGGCAGAAAAAACAGGAGTCCACACACGTCGATCCATTCCTACGAAATATCCAGAAAAGGCAAAATCTATAGAGACAGAGAGTAGATTGGTGGTTGCCTACGGCTGGGGGTGGGAACAGGAACTGATGACAAATAGGTACCAGATTCCTTTTGGGGGCCATGGAAATATTCTAAAAGTGGGCTGTGGGGATGGTTGCATGACTTTGAATTTACTATAAATCATTGAAGCATACCCTTAAAACAAGCAAATTTTACGGTGCATAAACTCTACCTCCTTAAAGCTGTTTAAAAAAAAAACACCACCAGAAAAGCACAATCGCCAACAAAGGAGTCCAGAGGGGCCGAGCCCGTGGTTGAGGGTGACAGCCACACCCCGTGGTGGCAGTGGCAGGCCGCCCTGCGGTCACCCCAGTCTCCACAACGCCTTCTCCACCTGGGGTTTCACACAGCCACTTTCTTGTTATTTCTTGCCCCTTAAGATGTGAGGAAAGGGAACAAACCCGCCCACTGATGTCTTTAAAAACCTGATGCAAAGCCTGGGCGATGTGAGGAGGTGGGGTTCTGCAGCAGCGTGAGGAGCCCGGGGATAGTGCAGCACCAGGGAGGAGGCCTGCGGGATGCTGGGTCTCCCAGAAGCCTCTGGAGAGCAGGGCTCGGGGGCAGCTCAGGGCATCTTGTGGTATGGGGTCCGGGAGTGAGGACAAAAGGCATGGACCTGATCTGGCTTTGTCTCCATGGCACTGGTGGGTCACTTGAGGGGAGAGACAAGAGAAACCTTTCTCGTGCTGAGCAGCTACTCTGTGCCAGGAAGGGATGGGCATTTATCCTGGTGATGTGATGGGCGTGGGACCTGGAGATCAGCAGAGAAGACCTGTCTGGGCCCCAGAGTGATGCACCAGGGAGGGTTTTACATAGTTGTAAAGATGTCTGATTTAAACCTCTCCACAGTGAAAGGTAGGTACTTACCAAACCCATTTTAGACCAAAGGAGACCAGAGCTCTGGAAGGTAAGTCGCTTGCCTGAGGCCACATAGTAGGTGGCAGGGATAGGAAATGACCCCAGGGCCTGTGCAAAGCAGGAGAATAACTTTCAGGGCATTCTGAACATTGCTCTCAGTTGGTAGTGAGCTCCTTGTCATGAGAGGTATGTAAAGCGGAGGCTCAATGATAACTTCTCAAGGAGTGAGAACAGATAACTTCGAAACCCCTCCCAGTCCAGTTAGTCTATGAGGCCACAAATCCTTGCTGATTATTTTCTGTGGGAGTTAAATCTACACTCAGAGTAACGCAGAAAGGCCTGAGTCCTCCTGAGGGAGGGGACCTAGTGGGTGGGGCCTAGCTGGTACCTCCTCAGCAGGAACCCAGCTGCTCTGAGCGCTCACTGCAAATCAACCCAGACTGCTGCCCGGGGCTAATGTGATACTTGAATGCACATGGGCTAGGCCAGGGCTGGCACCGCAGGGCTTCAAGCAACCCCACTTTAGCCCAAACTAGCCCCAGAAGAAATAGGAGCTGCCAACCCAAAGCAGCTGCCCAGCTAGTCAAATGGGGACCAGCCTGGCCCTCTAGCCGGTGACCTGTTTCATACCTGACCCACCCTCCACCCTGAGGGAGTACCCTACCCTCCCTCTCCCCAACCCTGGCCTCCCCAAGGGCTCAGCATCCTGGCTGTGGTTTGCAAGCTCCCTCCTCTCAGCCCTGGACTTACCACAGGATGAGCTCATAGGAGGCCCCTTCCCAAACAAGAGCCCCAGGCCTGAGAGGCCCTGGCTGTATTTCATGTGCCTGCCTGGCCCTGGGGGAAGGCTGTGAGGGAAGCTGGGTCTCTGATGAGAGGCCTGGACTGGTCTGGGCTAGGGGCTTCCCCAGCTACCTCCTCGCCACGGGTCTCCTCTCCTGACCCATACCATCATCCACCTGGGTCCTTCCCGCTCCCTCCCAAATTCCACGTAACTGCACCCTCAGAGGGGTCCAGATTTGCTCTCGCCTTTCTTGGTGCCTCCACTCCAGCTCAAGAGCCCAGCCATGCAGATGGTATCCAGGTCTCCTCCACCCCAGAGATAGTACATGGACACTCGGGGCGGAAGGTGTGCGTGCAGACAGCAGTTACAGTGCAGGACAGTTACAGAATACTTCCACAGCACCAAGACAGCGAGGGACAGAGATGGCTCCCTGCGCTCCAGCAGTCAGTTGACTCGGCTCCCCTGAGGGAATGCTTGCTCCAGGACCCAGGGTATCCCAGCCCCCCTGCCTCCTTCTCCCCATCCATTGCAGGTTCAGCCCCCTGCCCTCCAGAAGACAGCCTGTCACCTCCTGCGATCCAGGAACCTCAAACTCTACCCTCCCCACCATCTGCCTGGGGCACAGTTCTTCCCACCTTATCCGTCCACATAAACCCTTTCAAGGCTCCCCAGCACTTCTGGCGAGCAACCCGAACTCAGAGCACAGGAGGCTATTGCTGACCCCTTTCCGTCCTCAGGCCCTCCTCTCCCGCCCCCCAGCAGCACCTGCGTAGCTCCTGCGATGCGGCTGCTCTGTCATGCCCCAGGGACTGTGCATGAGCTGATCCCACTGCTAGGCATTCACTTCCCTCCCCTAGTCACCTCTATGTCATTCATAGTCCCCAGCACCTCCCTCTCCTCCAGTGGGGCCCTGGCATCCCTTCCATGTGCCACAGCATCACAGTCCAGTAGACCTCCTGCCACCTGCCTGTCACCCTCAGGGCTGCTAAACTTGAGCTTGCATCAGAGTGCCCTGGAGAGCTTGGCAAAGCCCACACTGTTGGATCTCTACACAGTCCTAGGGGGCAAGTCCCACCCCTATGTGACTGGGACGGAATGTCCTTGAAATGGGCAGAGAGGGCTCAACCACAGAGCAAGTCCGGTCTAGAGGAATATAGGCAGATGGCGCATTCTGCACCCTCATGTTGGTAAAACTCAAACCCGCCCCGAGCCCATTAGCACTGGCGATGCACTGGGCCCGGGCCGTGTGCTAGTAGGCCCTAGCCTCTTCCTCACGGGGGAAGAGTGTGGCAGCGCAGGGCACAGGTGTGGAAGTGAGTGATGGCCCTGCCAGGAACATGGCAGCTTGGGCGGAACTGAGCCTGGAGCTCTGACAGAAGAAGGGCCCAGGCATGTGGCCAGACACAGTGTCTGCCAGTCTGTCCCTCCAGGCCTGACCTGGATGTGGCACGCCTCACGCCACTCCCTAGGCCTCTACGACACAGGCAACTCCTGGAGCCAACAGGACCGCCAAGGACCAGCCTTGGGATCTTTGGCCTGGATGGCAATTCAACATAACAGCTACCTGGTCACTGTCCCCTCCTAAATGCGTACCCGTCTCCTTCCCTTAGAAAGAAAAAAAAAGGAGAAAAGTTCCCAATTTGGGAATGTTGCGGGGAAAAGGGAAGGAGAGAACTGGCCGTGGGGGTAGAGGACAGGAGGGCTGCATTTGCTTTTTTAATTTAAATCCTTCTGGGTCATTTGAATTTTTAAGGAGCATGTTTTACTTCTGTAATAACAACTTTAAAAAATGATTTTTGTCTTAACAATGCAAAGCAGTCTGCAAAAATATGTCTGGAAGAGAGTTTATTCAACAAATAGCTTAAGGGGGTCATTAAATATACCATCATCATCCTTTCCTAAGTGTTTACCACGGCTGCTTGTTTTACACCCATTGTTCAATCTAACGCTCATCAGAGCCCTCGTGAGTTGGCTGCTATTAGCGCTATCATTTTCTAGATGAGAAAATAGGATTTAAGAGAGACTAAATCACAGGGCCAAGGTCACCCAGACGTGGAGCTGGGACGGCTGGATCTCACCCCTAGGTCAGGGCCCACGCCGCACTGCCTCCCGCAACTGAAATGAGAAATGGACAAGCTCGAAGCCATTTGTTCTGCGTCCGCTCCATGACTTGAAAGTTACTGATGCTGCCCAGGAGCCAAAATCAAATTGTCACTGGAAAATAAACCCAGAGTCCAGTGTCTCCAAGCACCTTGGAAGCTTGGACCGAGGCTAGGAAAGCGTGTATTACAGTGAATCCATTGTAATCCAGCCATCTGTCCATCCACTCACCAACCACCAACGGAAGCCCCCCTGCATGCCCAGCTCTGTGCTGGATGCTGTCGATACAGAGGACGAGATGTTCGCAGCCACCAGGGAAGTACCAGGTGAGCCCAAGGCAGACTGGACCCCTCAGCACCTCCTAATCTGCAGGTATTGCATCCTCCAGAAATATGCAAAACTCCTTGCAATTCGGGATCCAAACAGGCATTAAAGGAGGCGAGAATGAAACACAGCCCTATAATCCACGCCCAGTGGCAAGCCATCCTTCCTCTCCAAAATGCCTTAGTTTGCATCATGCTGAAACCAGGAAATTCCACCCATCTCTTCAGTCTGTCCAAGTACAAGGCCAGACCGGTTCATTGTGGTGGATTCTCTGGCATTTCGCAGGAATGGTAGCACCAAGATGGGAAGAGAGGGGTTATGCAAAGCTCCAGGACCCATCAGAGGCACGGGAGGGACTTGTCCCCAGGGCTCCAGCCTACAGACCTGAGCACACGGGTGCTTGGCTTGAGGAGCTGTGGCCAGTGGTGGCGGTGGGCCAGCTGGAGGGCAGAGGGTGCCTCAAAGTGCAGCCTGAGCTGCTGGGAGCAGGCGGCTTGGGTGCCCCCC
>PVKM010047331.1:0-11482 GCA_004027735.1 Carollia perspicillata
CATCTTTATGGTGCTGTAAATGTGTTGTGAATCCTGCCATGTTAAATCCAGGAATCTGCCCCAGCAGCTGTTCTTTAATGTACTTTTCTACCAAAGAAATGTATTTGTTAAAAATAGGCACACAGGTAACTTTATTCTCTTTTGTCTTCAAACTCCTGGTAGTACTTGTCCATGACATTTCTCTATGATAACTGGAGCTCCTGGTAGTACTCATTTATGAAGTTTCTCTGTAATAACTGGAGCTTATCACCCATGATAATGTCCTTTAACTATCCAACCATAGCATCAAATTCTGCATCAGAGGCAGAAGTGAGATGCTTTCTTCCCCTAAGGCATCCATCGTCACTGCCTCTGGGTCCATCTCCAGCTGGTGAGCCAGCTGATCTTCCTCCCTGCAGGACCCAACCTCTGCTTTACGACACAAGGCCCCACCCAGCATGGAGGAGGCTAGTGGCTTCACTCAGCCAGGCCTCTGCTTGAGCCCCTGTAGCCACCATGGGGCCACGCCTCCCCTGTGTGTCTTTTGATGAGCATAACTTAATATTTTAATATAGTTTAATTTATCCATCTTTTCTTTCGTGTTTAACATTTTAAAATGTCTTTTCAAAAACCTCTGTATCCCAAGGTCAGAAAAATATTCTCCTATACCCTTTTCTAGCTTTCAAAGGTTTACCTTTTCAATTTAAGACTTTGCTCCATTTGGAATTGAATTTTGTGAGATAGGTATCCAATTATTTTTTTTAATGACTGATCATTTGTTTTAACAACACTTATTAAATAATCTCTCCTTTCCTCACTGTTTTGCTATGCCATCGTTCTAATAAATCAAGTTTATATATATGTGTGTGATTCTGGGCTTTCTGTTGGGGAAACTCAAGAGTTGAACATTTTTAGCTTTAGCTTAAAATATTCTTGTAGAAAGCTGTTGTTCCAGGAACTGAAATGTATGACTGGACCTACACTGACTCTAGGAGATCCACAAGCAATTCAACCTTTGTGCCCCAGGGCATCTGTGAGTGATTAAGATGGTATCCGAGCCATTGTGCTCCAGGGAGGGAACTCTGCCAACCAGGATGCAACTAAGAATCACTGTGATGCAAGGAAAATCACTGGACTGCAACTTTTACATAACTAACCTTTTCCCCTAGATTCCAAACCCCTTACCTACCCTTTTCTTCACCTAATTAAAAAAGGTGGGCTTGAGATGAGATGTTAAGATGGTTTTTAGGGTACATAACCCACTGTCTTCTCAGCCAGCCAGCCATCTGAATAAGGCGCCTATAGAGAATTCTATGAAGTCAGAAGCTGTCTTGCACAAGCTGTCTTACTCTATAGAACTTTGTAACAAGTTTTTATATCAAGTAGGACAGGTCCTATTCAGTCTTATTGATCTCCTTCAGGAGTGTCCTCGCTTTCATAGGTCTTTGCCCTACTATATACATTTTATAATCAGCTTGTTGAGCTCCTATCAGCCTGCCTTACCCCTCTGGGTGTAGCATCCACCCACCGCGAGAACAAATGTCGGAGACTTTCAGGGTTTCAAAGATGTTACTTTATTGGCCAAAGTTTTATCTGCGCAGGGGCGAACTCTCCGAACATGTCCGGAGACACAGTGCTCCTTAGAGCTGCAAATGAGAGTCGCGCCCCTAATGCTCACAGCTAGGGTTTTTCTAGGGGGGAGCAAGCTCGTGATCAGAAGGCTATGGCAACTGTCCAGATGGCTATCTGCCAAGTCAGCTCTGTTTACCCTGCTCTTCTTATCTTCTTGGAATACAAGCCTAGGATCGTTAGCGGTTATGGCTTTTTCTAATCTTTTTTTCAAGGTTAACTCCTTCTTTGTTCTCCACACTGGGTTCTTTTACAATATATTTTTTTTTGGACTTTGGGGTGGAGGTGTTACCATGAAGTATCTAGGAAATTATTTCTTTCTATTTAGCTCTTTCAGAATAATTCATGCTCCCTGTATCTGTAGATTCATGACTTTGAAAATTTGGAAAATTTCTAGCCATAATATCTTCAAATATTGCTTCTCTTTTATTCTTTTCATTTTCTGCAGCTAGGATTCATAGTGGCTATGTGTTAGACCTTATAGATTTTCTTTTTCTTGTCTCACAGTTACCAGATTTTTATCTGTCACTGCTACTGTTGAGCAAATTCTTTGAGCTATCTCATTTCATTAATTTTCTCTCAGTTGCTTTAAACCTATTTAACCTAGCCATTGAATTCGTAACTTTGACAATTCTATATTTTATTTCTAGAAGTTCAGTTATTTAAAAAATAAATATGGGTATTTTGATAATCTGATTTCTTTGGATATAGAAGTTATAACAGGCAACAATTCTTAGTTTCCTGGTCCATGTCAGTTATTAAATAGTAGAATCTAGAATTAAATTCAGGTCTGTCTGACTCCAAAAGATGTATCTTTCATTTATACTATAACAGGGTGCAGACAGAGCCTCGCCCCTCCAAAGAGGGATTTGTAACGGGATCCAGAACTCAGGATGTCCAGGAAATATTAAAAACATAGGATGCCCTCACCCCCACAAGTCTGAACTGGGGGATGGGACACATGGGGCAGGGCCATTAAGAGTTCTTTTGCATAGCAACAGATTTGCAAATAACCTCAAGAATGGCCATTTAACATATCTATAACTTTTGATTGGTTTCATAGATATGTTAAGTAGTTGTGGCCCTGCCTTAAACCAGGGAAATGAGAGGGCCTTCCACCCAGGATGTAACTGGGAGGCAACTTCACCTGGTTTCAGCACCAGCAGGAGAGCTTGGAGATGGTTTGCTCCACACCAAGGGGCCATACCTGCCCAGACTATGGCAGCCCAGAAAAGCTGGAGAAATAAAGAAATGCTGGCAGATGTAGCTGATTGTGGGAGGAGTCAGAAATGGGGCTACGGAGGAAGATTGGCACTGGGATTTACACCCAGGACCGGCAGTCATGCAAGGGGGGACCACGTGGCTTTGGGTCTCCCTTACCCATGAAGTTTATGAAGCAGGAAAGCAAGATGTAGCAGCCATGCAGAGCTTTCTCTTAGCAGTTCAGAAGAGTGCAGGAGAGATGGCGTGGGAAGGAGAGGGGTGAAAGGACTCTTGCTGGTGGGCCATGAGAAGGTGCCACATGGGTCTGGATTAAGAACTGGAGGTCGTAGGGGTGACACAGCTGATGGTGCTGGGAACCATGGGAGGCCTGCCAGTTGAGCTCGGATTATTGAGAAGAAACGGGGGCTAACTGAGCCACAGACTTCTATTTCCTTTCCTGAGATATGGTACCCCTGACTGGGCAAAGTGGGGAAGGAAGGACTGTGGGGATGTTTTAAGGGACTTTGGGATTTTAATGAAGACATTAAGTCATTACTCTTATGCCTGTATAAATTTTGAGTAAATAATTCCTTTCCTTTTCACCAGTCTCTGACATTGAGAACTATAATTTCCTGATGGTGGGTAAGGTAAATCTAGTACAGGGGAACCCCTGGAGAAGGGGGGATCCATTCAATAACAGTATATTGTCTCTTGCCCATGGGTCCATTCTGTAACAATACCAGTGTTTTCTACACTTCACTCATATACATAGCACCTTCATAATTTTGACATGCACGTTGCTGTAACAATGATTGATTAAATAAATGAATATATGGATTAATAAGTTAGAGCCCTTTAGAACAATGTGTAGCAAATACTGAATGCTCAATAAATGTCAGCTATTATTTTTAGTTTTTTTAATCAACTTTATTTTTTAAACTTGTTAACTTCAGTCTTATTCTAAGTAATACTATGACATAGTTTTGATGTCTAATTTATATTTTATTTTTATTGAATTTATTGAGTATAAGACTGGTTAACAAAATTATACAGGTCTCAGGTGTACAATACCACAACACATCACCTGTACACTGTATTGTGTGTTCATCACCCCTAAGTCAAGTCTCCTTCCACCACCATTTATACCCCCATACCCTGTTCCACCTCCCCTTTCTTCACCCTCTATAATCCCTACACTATTTTTTGTACCCATGAGTTTTTCTCTCCTTGTTTTTCTCTCAATCTCGTACTCCCCTACCAAACTCCCCACCCAATCCCCTCAAAAGGTGTCAGCTTGCTCTCTATGGATCTGTCTCTATTTTGCTTGATAGTTCATTTATATATTTTTTTAAAATACAGTTTCATACATACCTATTAAAATATTTATCCACATTGCTTCAAACATTTTTTTTTGTATTATCAGTGTTACCTGTACCATATGAAAAAACACAAAATTTAACAGGCACTCAATAAACTCTGAATAAATATTTTATTCTGTTGCTAAACTAATGCATAGTTAATATGTTCATCTGTAGGCCCTTTGCCTCCTGTGTGTGTGACTTAGAGCAATTTAACAGTTACATGCCTCAGCTTTTCTTCTTTAAATTAAATGTAGTGATGACTATACTTAAGTTTAAAGGAGGTAATGTCTATAAAGCTTTTAACATAATGCATGATATAAAGTAAGGGCTCAAAATGTAAAATAGCATTATTACCTTTTTGTAAAGTCCTCCTGATGAGAAATTCTAAAACTTCAGGAATTTAACACTTGAATAATCCTCTTGGAAGCTGATAATCTACATAAGGGGTATTATTCAAAGGATCTCCTTTATTGTGCATAATTTTTAAAAATTGAGTTAAAATTCACATAAAATAAAATTAACTATTTAAAAATGAACCATTCAGTGGCATTTAGTACAGTCACAATGTTGTATAATTTTGTCACCCCAGAGAAAACTCCGTGCCCTTGAAAGAGTTGCTTCCCATTCCCTTTCCTCCCTGCTCTGGCAATCGCCGGCTTGCATACGGTCTCTGTGGATTTTCCTGTTTGGGATATTTTCTATAAATGGGATCATATGTGACTTTTTGTATCTGGCTCTTTTTACTTAGTGTATGTTTTCTGGCTTCACACATTGTAGCATGTATCTCTACTTTATTTTTTTTATGGTAGAATAATCTATTTTCAGTGTACACCACAAATTGTTTATCCATTCTTAGATTGATAGACATTCAGGCTGCTCTCATCTTTTGGCTATTGTGAATAGTTCTGTCTTGAACATGTGTGTGTATGTGTACTTGTTTGAGTACCTGCTTTCAATTCTTTTGAATATATACCTAGTGGTGACATTCTTGGTTCTGTGGTGAATCTACATTTAACTTCTTGAGGAATTGCCAAGCTATTTTCTGTAGTGGCTGAATCAGTTCACCTTCCCACCAAGAATTTACAAGTGTTTCAATTTCTTGACATCCTCACCAACACTTGTTATTTTCCACTAAGGGATAAAAGGTACAAGTATCCTAGTGAGTGTCAAGTGGTACATCATTGTGGTTCTGATTTGCATTTCCCTAATGACTAATTATGTTGATCATCTTTTCATATATGTGCTTGTTGGCAATCTGTTTTCTTTGGGAATATGTCCATTCAGGTTCTTTGCCCCTTTTTAAATTGGTTTGTCTTTTTGTTGTTGAGTTGTAAGAGTTCTTTTATATGTTCTAGATATTAGACCCTTGTAAGATAAATAATTTGCAAATATTTTCTCTCATTCTGTTGATTGACATTTCATTTTTTAGATAATATCACTCAGTGTACAAAGTTTTAAAATTCAGTCCACTTTATCTATTCTTTTGTTACTTGTGCTTTTGGTGTCATGTCAAAGAATCCATTGCTAAATTCAATATCATGAAGACTTATCCTTATGATTTCTTTTTAAAATTTTGTGGTTTTAGCTCTTGTATTTAGGTTATTAATTTTTATCTATGATATGATATAGAAGTCCAAATTTACTCTTTTGCATGTGGATATCCAATTGTCTCAGCATCATTTGTTGAGGAGACTATTCTTTGTTTAATGGGTTTGGCATGCTTATAGAAAATCAGTTGACTATAGATGTACAGGTTTATTTCTAGACTCACAATTTTGTTCCATTGATCTGTAAGTATCTGTATGCCAGTATCACACTGTTTTGATTACTATAGCTTTGTAGTAACTTTGAAACCAGGAAATGTGAGTCTTCTTTGTTTTCTTTTTAAATGTTGTTTTTAGATATTTGGGGCTCTTTACAATTCCATATTAATTTGATGATTAACTTTTTCATTTCAACAAAAAGGCTATTGGAATTTTGGTAGAGATTGCATTGACTCTGTAGATCAATTTGAGTAGTCATCTTAATGATATATTATGTCTTCAGATCCAGAACAAGGGATAGTTTTTCATTTATTTAGGTCTTTAATTTCTTTTAGCAATGTTTTGTAGTTTTTAGTGTATTGTATGCTTGATTAAACTTATTCCTATTTTATGGTTTAGGATGTTATTATGAATGTATTGTTTTCTTAATTTTCTTTTGGGATTATTCATTGTTGATATATAAAATTAAAATTGATTTTTGTGTGCTGACCTTATACACTTGAACTTTGCTAAGTTGGTTAATTGTAATAATTTTTGTTGATTTTTTGGAGTTTTCTGTGTATAAGATCATGTCATCTACAAATACAGGTAGCTTTACTTCTTTTCAGTTTGTATGCCTTTATTTTTCTTGTTAATTACTCTGTCTAGAAATTCCAGTACAATAGAATAAATGGCAAAAGTAGGCATCCTTGTCTTATTCCTGATTCGGGGGTAAAAATTTTAGTATTATTCTATAATATATGTTGTTAGCTGTTTTTCATATACAAGTATATCCTTAATGGCTTCATGAAATGTCCTATTATTCTTGTTTATTGATTTTTAATCATAAAAAGGTGTTTGATTTTGTTAATTTTTTTTCTGCATCAACTGAGATGACCATGTCTCCCCTCAAACTTTGTTCTATTCATATGGTTATAACAGGTTTTTATATATTGAACCACTTGTACATTCTTGGGATAAATCTTATTTGGTCATGTTATATAATACTTTTATTTATTTTTATTTTTTGTATTTCAATAACTTTACTGAAATGTATATTGCTTAGTACCAAAACATAATGATAGTTGGTTAGGTTATTTCTGCTAACCCAAAATTAGCAAGGATGTAATGAAAATATTCAGCCTTTGGGAAAACTGAGAAGGTATCTACAGCCATTGTTTACAATAGTATAAGATATACTGTGGTTCTTTGGTTTACTTTCCAAAGCATATTTATCTGTAACGTGATGTCAAAATTTGGTACCCTCATCCTGGATGGACTCAGGCTGTGCATTGCACCAAGTAACCATTTATAACACTTTTAGCCCTGGCTGGTTTAGCTCAGTGGGTTGAGTGCTGGCCTGCAAACCAAAGGGTTGCTAGTTTGATTCCTGGTGGGGGCACATGCCTGGGTTGCAGGCCAGGTCCCACTTGGGGGCACGTGAGGGGCAACCACACAGTGATGTTTCTCTCCCTCTCTTTCTCCTTCCCTTCCCCTTCCTCTAAAAAATAAATATATAAAATCTTTAAAAAATTTATAACACTTTTAACACTGTACCTCTCCTTATATCCACTGACTTAATAAAAAATCCTGAACACTATCTCAGCAACATCGTGATTATGAAGATGCATATTTACTTAAGACTTTCTGTTGGCATAGCAGGGGAAATTAGTGAGAGTATATTCTCTTCATTTTAAACAAAATTCTAAATTAAAAGCAATGGCAGTTTCATAAAAATAGTCTTTAGTAAAAACTTCTGGAGTGTTAAATCAGCAAGTTTTCATAGTGATATTAACTTATTCTGAGCCACCAATACAGTAAAACTAATTTTCTTGGTGGGAAAAATTATACCGAGGCAGTAGATTTTGTACACAAACTTTTTTTCCTGGACACAAAAATCACCTGTTTTCTAGAAAAAATATTAAGGATAAATTAATATGCCAAAGTTAGCCCTGGTTGGTATGGTTGAGTGGATTGAGTGCTGGCCTGTGAACCAAAGGGTCACAGGTTCAGTTCCCAGTCAGGGCACATGCCTGTGTTGCTGGCCAGGTCCCCAGTAGGGGGCATGTGAGAAGCAACCACACATTGATGTTTCACTCCCTCTTTCTCTCTCCCTTCCCCTCTGTTTAAAAATAAATAAATAAAATCTTTAAAAAACTATGCCAAAGTTACTAGGTATGTAGTTTTTTTAAAGATATTTTATTTATTTATTTTTAGAGGGGAAAGGAGGAAGAAAGAGAGGGACAGAAACATCAATGTGTGGTTGCCTCTTGGCACCCCATACTGGGGACCTGGCCCACAGCATAGTCATTTGCCCTGACTAGGAATCCAACCAGCTACCCTTTGGTCTGCAGGCCGGCACTCAATCCACTGAGTCACACCAGCCAGGGCTAGGTATGTAATTTTGCTTTATATAAAATGTCTTCAAATTTAAATGTAATTCTTGTGTAGCAATAAAGTTCATTATCTCTGGATAATCTATTACTTCCATTATGAGTGCTAAGAAACCATTTTCATTGCCTAAAATAGTAATCCTTACTCTGTTAAAAGTGCATTTGTGAGATGTTAGGTTTTGAGATAAAACTCTAAATTTTAATTTTAAATTTAAATTAAGTAGGTTACCATCTCTAATACTGTCTAAATATACTGACCCAATATAGAAAGTTGTATAAATGTTAGAAATGAAGATTCACAGTTTACCTTCCCAGGCTTGTCATTAACATTTCACATTATGTTCTTGGTTTTGTTTGAATGCCTCAGATAAATGCAAATTTCAACATAATTCTACTACAGTGTAATGTTAATTAAGCAGTTTCCCCAAACCTGAGAACATCAATGGTAATGTAGTTGTGATATTTTGAGGACTCACAGCTTAAATGCACTGTAACATTATAAAATTCATACTTCAGGATTGTGGAGAAGGGCTTCAGAGAAGTGTTTTTGTTGTTGTAATAATCCAATTAAGGAATGATTTCAGGAATTGTTGGAAGGTGGGTTATTCTGTAGTAACTGTGCTTCAGTTTCAGTGCATTTCACCCAGAAACGATCCATCTCAACTTCTGAACATTTGGTTTGGAATAGTTGTTTGATGAATACTCAGTTATACATTCGATATGAGCTCTTGCCAGAAGGTCAAATCTCTGCCATTTACCTTGGAATATTTCTGAAGACATTCTACGCCTTCTGTTAACTCCACACATTTCTGTGCTTGGATCTCCAGTGCAACGATAGACAATGCCAACACAGAAGGCTCTGCTTTAGAAAATAGGATCCTGCAGTAGCATGCCTTAAGTTAAGCTTCTAATATTTCAAAATTAATGCTGTTTCTCCTTTCCAATGGTAAGTTCTCTTAGGTGACTAAATAATTGCAAAAATGGAGAGCAGTAGTAGCTTTGACTTTCCAATATACCTTTCCAATACGATCTTTTTCATTCTCATCAGATCTGAAACTGAACCTCTACTGGCTTATTTGGATCATTTCCTTTACCAGTGGGACATTCCTTTCCTCTCCTACCGATGTCACAGCCAGGTAGAGCAGCTTAGTCCAACACACCCAAGGTGCTTGGGCTGTACCTTCATTTTGGACAGGAATCTGTCCAGTAAATGCACAGCTATAAAAAGCTGTGAATTTTTTTGTGTTGAAGCTGAAGAACTGAGTTAGACTAAGAAGACATTTTACTTCCAAGTCTCTTAGTCTTGCCGTCATCCTGAGGCCATTATCATATGCAGATTCAAATAGTTTCAAGCCCTAGACCTTTGGCTGACATTGCTGCTCCTTGATGTCCAATGCAGCTCCTTGGTGCACTCACCCTCCCCTGCCTGCTCTCTCCTGGGCCCACTATATCAGACCTGAGTGGCTGTATAAGTCTTTTAATACTCTGTTGGATTCAGTTTGGTAGTAATTTGCTGAGGATTTTTACATCTATACTCATAGGAAACATTGGTCTATAGGGTTTTTTTCTTGAAGTGTCTTTGGTATTAGGGTAAAACTGGCCTTATAGAATGAGTTTGGAAGTATTCCCTCCTGTTCTATTTTTTAAAGAAGAGTTTGATTTCTCTTCTGGCAGTTCAGCTCCAGCTCCGGTGGCTTCAGGACCCGTTTGCTTCACAGACCCATTTGCTGGTACCCAAGAGCCTCATGCGCCATGCTCTGCACTGTGCCCCGGCCCCAGCGACTGTATGGGCAATGCCCAGGAGGTGGGCTGGGTGGTGGCGGGCCTGGTCCTCAGGCTGGCTCCTGCTATTGCATTTACAGGCTGACGCGGGGCCAGTGGCGAGGTAGCCAGCGCTTTCATCTGCATGCCTTCCATTCGCAGATGATTTAACCAATGGTCCATATGATGATGCCCTAAATGCTGAACAACTTCACAAACTCCTTCATCTGCTTCAGTCAACTGAGGATTCTGTAATTATTGAAAGAGCTTTGGGGACTCTGGGTGGCAATGCAGGTTTTTCAGCTAACCGAGCCATTAGTCATGAATTGAATGGTAGAACAATTGTTGGAAGCTAAATCAACAATCCCAGCCACAGTATTAAAGAAGAGGCTTTAAATGCACTGAGTAAGCTGAGTGTGAATGTTGAAAATTAAATCAAGGTAAAGGTATACATCAGTCAATTCCGTGAGGATGTCTTCTCTGGTCCCCTGAATTCCTCAGTGCAGCTAGTCAGACCGAAGTTGTTAACAGACATGACAGTTAACAATGACCATCTGCTTAACGGGAACGTTACAGACCTGTTGCACGTGTTGCTTACAGGAAATGGAAGCACAAAGATTCAAGTTCTGAAACTGCTCTTGAATTTGTCTCAACATCCAACCATGACAGAAGGACTACTTGGTGTCTGAGTGGATTCATCATTCCTTTCCCTTTATGATGGCCACATGACAAAGGAGCTTCTTTTTTCAAGTTCTTACACTATTTCAGGATATAAATGACTGCCTCAAAAAGGAAGACCATTTAGCTATTCAGGTTATTTCCACTAAAAATTCATTGTTTTTCCTGTTATATGGAAAAGAGTGTGCCCAGAAAATGAGTGTTCATTAATCACCATGATGCGAACGTGAAGGAAAAGGTAGCAGTAATACCCAAATTCTGACTGGTAGGTTATATTTTTCCAAAGAGTAATACAGTCTGGAAGTAATGCATGTAAACTTTATTATCTTCTTTACAAAGGGAGCCTTTCAGTTATTGAATTTAAACAGTAAATATCAGATTTCATTATTTACACAACTATAACTTGCCATGGTCTTCTGGTTTATTTCAGACCTTTTTTATATCAAATTAATAAAACAGCATGTTCTGAAACATTTATTTCTTTTTATTTGCTATTGGCTGAGCTACTTCAGTTATTTCCTTGACATGAAGTAACAGTGACCTTTTTACATGTAAGCTACTCTTTTCCTGTTTGTTGTGTTTTGTAATTACTCATCTGAGAGAGCATTGTGTGTTGATTGCTTTAGAACTGCCCTAGGAATGACCTTGCTCTTTTACTAGTAATAAAATTGTAAGCTCTTGAGTCCACCTGCCATCCTAGTCATACTGCTTTTGAAAGTGTGTTCCAATCATTAGA
>PVKM010047332.1:0-11494 GCA_004027735.1 Carollia perspicillata
CCTCATGTGCCATGTGATGGTCTCAACTCCAGAATAGACTTGGAGTAGTTACCTGATTTAAGCTGTACCATTCACATTCCCCACCTCTTCCCTGGAGATTAAAGAATTTATTGGTTGACTATGAGGAACACCTAGAAAGTCTGGTTGCTTTGGGCCAGAGGCCACACTTTGTAAAGGTTATGCTGTTCATATACAAGTAGTTGAGTAGAAAAGCCTATTGAAGAGAGAAAAGAATGAAACAAACACATAGCAGAAATGATAGACTGTGAAGTCTGAAAGAGAGAGAAATTATCTCACTGGCTTCCAATGACCATAAAGCCCCATTATGGGGGCCTGATATCTGTAACATTCTTAAAATAAACCCCACTTCAGTGAAGGCAGTTTGAGTGGGTTTCTGTTCTTTGCAAATCAACAATTCCTAAGCTTTTATCATAAAGGATATCATCTGTGTATCTTGGAACCAACAACTCTTTAGTGTTGCAAAGGCAGGCTCCGAGATTTCTTGGAGCCAGAAAGTCTGCAGCTATGAATCTTCTTTGATCAGCAACTGAGCAGATACCTTCCTTGCTTTTAAAAAGCCTCCTATTTTGATAAAACATCCATCTAGGAGACGTGTTAGTCCATTTGGTCAGCTATAACAAAATACCACAGACTGGGCAGCTTATGAACAACTGAATTGGATTTCTCAAAGCTCTGGAGGCTGGGAACTCGGAGACGACAGAACCAGCAGATTCGGTGTCTGGTGGACCTGCTTCTGCGCATGTGGCTACCTTCTCAGTGTAACCTCACAGGACAGAGGCGGCAAAGGAGCTTTCTCGGCTTCTTTTATAAGGGCACTGATCCCATTCCTGAGGGCCCGCCTTCATGACCTCATTGTCTCCCAGAGACTCCACCTCCTAACTCCATCATGATGAGGGCTGGGATTTCAACGTATGATTTTGGGGGTAGGAGTAGACAGAAGTATTAAATCTATAGCAAGAAGGACAGAAAGGCCTTTTACTAACCAGAGTAAGAGGACCTGAACCTAGCTCAATGTTGTGCCATAAGAATAAGGAATTTCTATTACTTTCTGAGACCAGTGATGAAAGTAGCAAGTACCTAAGGTAAATGTTGATCATATTCTTTGAATCCTTTTTGATGACATCATAAATGATAAATTGATTTTTAAGGAATAGTCACATTTCCTATAATGTATACATAACTCATTATATATATATATCAGTTGATTAAATTAAAGAGAATCTTAAAATGCTAGGGTAATACCAGACATTAAAATGAAATAATGTTGTTGTGTAGTTTGCTATACAAGTTGAGATTGGAGTCAGATGCATGGGTACATGCACCAGCTGTAATAAAAATAACTCTTGGTTATTTAACCTCTCTGGCCTCAGATTTCTATTATGTGAAATGAGGAATACAGTACTGACTTTATAGCATTGTGAGGATTAAATTAGTTAATA
The DNA here is from genome assembly GCA_004027735.1 of Carollia perspicillata. Taxonomy (NCBI): domain Eukaryota; kingdom Metazoa; phylum Chordata; class Mammalia; order Chiroptera; family Phyllostomidae; genus Carollia; species Carollia perspicillata. The sequence goes on from PVKM010047332.1 coordinate 1,461, forward strand.
TCTCTAAAGGACTTAGAAAGGTGTTGGCACACAGAAGTGCTCAGTAATGTCAGTGTAGTTAGTAAATTTAGTGTAATTTACTAAAATTTTAGTAAGCATAATAAGGAAAGGTACACATTTGTCTGTGTACATATATATAGCCACATATATGACTATATATATTATGTGTGTGTGTGTGTGTGTGTATAGCCATATAAAGTTAGAGTAAATGTAATTATTTATACTAGGTCCTAGTTTAATGATATGCTACCATCTGAGCAAAGCCCTCTGATGTACAAAATTCTAAAAAGCTTTTTAGTAATAATTACACATATAATATAAGTACCCTTATATACACCACTTATTTTAATTTTTATGTTACTAATAACCGTACCATTAAACATTGCCTATTCTTTGTAGATATTGAAAATGAGGTTCATTGAGAAGAACATCAGCGTCATTTTGGACAGATGGCAGAACTAAAATATCCTTCATCCTACCTGCCATGTGTGGGCAATTAGATAAAAATACAGTGGTTCAGTGTGCGACCAGGATGTGTTTTCCTTGTGGCCTTTGCCTATTTTCCAAGTCTCATCCAACTATCAATATTTTAGGTAGAGTGAGTGAGTAACAGCTATCTATAACCAGGTAACTCCTACATTTATCCCCTGAGTGTTCACCTGTATAACAATAAAATGTACTTGTTCTGATTTTAATTCTTTAAGCTGAAATCTGCTCTTCTTCCTTCCGTCCCTCCTTCTCCCCCCTACTCCCCTGCTTCTCTCTCTCTCATAAGGATTCACGACTATACTCTTCAGAAGAAATGTGTGTTTAGTTTCAAAAGGCTACATTTTATAGCAGGAAGAACAAGGGCCCTAGATTATAGTCCTTCTTTAGCACAAATGCTAATAAAATGATTATTATTTAGAGTAAAATTAGCATGTGTTAGGTCAGTTGAGTGCTTTCCATAAAATCCTTAATCCTTACAATGTCTGTGCGGCAGGCAGTACGAAGGGCATTTCATAGAGTGAGGAGCTGAGCCTCAGAGCGGCTCTGTGCCCTAAGATCTTCCGAGGCCTGTCTGTGTTTTCTTTTCCCTGCTACCACTCCCGTAACCCTGTAACATTTAGAGAAGTCACAGCCCCCCATGGCAGCAATTTCAACCCTTTTCATGACACGTCACATCACACACGAACTAATTACTAAATTTCTGTGGCACACCAAAAAAATACATTTTTTGCTGATCTGACAAAAATAGATACAATTTGATTCATTCACACTGGATGGCTACTGTGGCTATTGTTGTGTTGGCTGTTCTCATTTTTTTATTTGACCATCTAAGGGAAAAGAGGTCAGTTCCCTTGACGCAATAGTCAGGTATTGTATTGTTTTAAAAATCCTTGTGGCTCACCGGTTGAAAATCGCTGTCCTATGGGAACCTCAGTTTCACTAAATGTAAAATAAGGGAATCAAACTAATAGTCTCTGTTTCCTCCCAATTCTAGCAGTTTGATATTGTTTCAAGTGTTCCCCCCAAAATACAAAGTCTATTCAATAGTTATTTCAAAACTGTTAAGACATATGTCAAAGGGATTATATTTTTAAAGTAAAAAAGTGTATTTGAAAGAAAGGTAGGAAACACATCACTCTTCATCAATTCTTAGAGTTCTTTCTCTTACGGATGTCAGTACAATACCAGTTAAATGCCACGATGATTAGAGTGTAGATGTTCTCATACTTACTCCTCAGTTGGCTCACTCTACAGGAAAGAAAGGTGAAGGTGAGGAAGAAAAGAGGAGGGTTCACCTTACAATAAGAAACTACCTGCCTGCTTTTCCTCTGGAGAGGAAATCTGCAGAGGTTCTAGCTAATTATTCCACAACTAGCAGTAATTTGAGAGCTCCTAACAAAGATGATACTAGGAATTGAGGCACATTGGTGAATGAATGTCCGCTTCATAATGGATATTGACACAAAAGCCATCCGCGAACCTTTATTTTCTTACTGCATTAGCAAACATTATCTGAGCACCTGTGTGCACCGCAAATGATCAAGACGTGGTCCTTGTTTTAAAGGAGCTCACAATCTAGTGGGAGGAAGAGATCATACCCGGATAGTTATATCATCATCCTTAACGTTGTGAGAGGTGAGTGTGGGTCACACAAGCACCAAGGAGGGGTTTCTAACTGCAACTTAGAGCCAGGAAAGGTTCCTGGAGGTGGGGGATCCCAAAGATGAGTTCTGAGTATTAAAAAATAACTAGCTAAGCACAGAGTTCCAAAAAGGAATTTTAGCAGAATATACAGAATAGCATAATGAGCTAGCTGTTGCTTCCATGGCTGAATTTAGAGCCCACAAATGGAAGAAATGTGTCTGAGAAAATAGGCAGTGATGATCATATAGGGCACCAACTGCCATGTTAAAAACCTTGGAATTTGTCCCGAAAACAATGGGAAGTCAGCCATTCAAGGGCTCTCAGAAGGGATGAGACATGGTCTGATTTGTATTTTGGAAAAATCGTGTTTGCCTGTATGGGGATGCTGAGGCTATTAATGGAGACCCATGGGTCTCCTTTTCAGGGAACAGCTATGAAAACATAGCAATTCATCTCTGATTTTGTTATAAAATTAGGTTTTTAAGAAAAATGACATAATGATGTTCTTGTCTCGTGTTTTAACCATGTATATCTAGCCTCCACTTGTGTTTTGTTTTATTTTATTTTTTTACATTCTCAATATAACATTTCAAGGAAGAAGTTATTGTTGTCCATCTTACCACTTAGGGAGCAGAGGTCTGCTGAAGTTAAATACCGATTCAGGTCACACAGCAGTGGCAGAACTGGGGTCCAAACCCAGGTTCGTGTGACTCCAGAGGCCCTGCTCTTTCTCTTTGCCACATCTGCCATTATAGGCCAGACCTGGAACTTGACCCCAAAATCTTTATTTCTAGGGAAGTAAACAGTTTGCTTAAAGAGTTTTAAAAGGATAATACTTCCCTTCATTATATGATACAAAGCAAATTGTTGCCAAAACCAGATAAAAGCATTACAGGAAAGAAAAACTACTCACCACTATCTATTGTGAACATAAATTCAAAAATCCTTGACCTCATATTAGTGAATTGAATCCAACAATATTTAAAAAGAATTGTATACCTTGACCAAGTGGTTTTTATTACAGGTATGTAAAACTACTTCACTATTTGAAAACTAATTAATATAATCTATGACATTAATGGGATAAAGGAAAAAATTTAACAAAATTCAACATCCATTCATAATTTCAGAAAAAGCCCAAACCTTTATGCAGGCTAGAGCCATAGGGGAACTTCCTCACGTTGGCAAAGAACATCTACAAGACAGCTCTGTAACTTGCATCATAGGAAATGGTGAGAAGCTGGACCCTAAGATCAGGAACCAGGCGAGGTTGTCCCTCTCACTGTTGCCACTCATCGTTGTATGTATTAGAAGTCCTCGCTAGTGTGAGAAAGACCAAACAGGAAATAATAAGTATACTGTTTAGAAAGGAAGAAAAAGAAAGTTGTCTACTGAAGTAACTGAATAAAATATTTTTTACCATATGAAGCAATATGAATTGTAACTAATATCCAGTATTGTCTCGCTGTTCACAATGGGCTGTCATTGACATCATCTTACTTGAGTCATTGAGCTAGATGAGACGTGTTTCTTCTCTTTCCTGATCGAGGGTGGTAGCTAATTTAACTTCCATTTCGCAGACGAGTAGTAAAGGTTAAGAGTAAGGGCTTCGGAATCAGACAGGTTTTATTTGGAGTCCCAGTCTGCCACAAGCTATGTGACAGTGGACGCGTTACTAAAGCTTTGAACATGTTCTGTCATCTGTAAAAGGGGGACAATAAGATGTACTACAGAAAAATGGTTTTAAGCAATAATGATATTTCAATTCAGACATCTCGAATACTAGTTTTATGATCTTAGGCAAAATACCTACAGTCTCTGAGCCTCGGTTTCTTCAAATGTGAGATGATAATAAGAGAACCTACTTCTCGGGTTTAATTTTTTTTTAGGATTAAGCTTGAAAATATGTGCAAAACATTTGTCACAGAGCCAGTTACACAATAATTACTTAGTAAATGGCAGTGGACATTGTTATTGTTTCATCCTTTGTCCATATTTGAGGATAAGTGAACAAAGGACTGCATGGAGATCATGGGCAGGAAAAAAGGATCATTTTAGGAGACAAGGCTGGACACACAAGTGGCTAGATTGTAGAGGATCCTGAATGGCAGAGTGGCAGAGACCTTAGAGGAAAACAAGTCAAAGGACACTTCTATTGGTGCTATGTTCCAGACCAATCTTTATGGAATTAAAACCCCCATGTCAGGAAGCTTATGAATGGCCTAGGACTCCAATGTTGGATTCTTGCTTATAATTTCCCAGGAAGTCCCTCCTTTTCCTTAGGACACTTACTCCAGGAGGAAAGAGAGGCCAGGCACCCCAGTGATCCAGGACCACTGGGAGGCAGTGAGAGCACCCATTACTGTTCAGAGTAGGATACAGCCTTGATTTAGCATGATCGCTGCTGAAGGTCCTTGGAGCCTAGCCAGCCTGCATCCTTCCCGGGGCTCTTATTTTGCAATCTGTTTGCAAATAGAAGGAATGCTGCCAATTTGACTGGGGCATAGATTCCAACAGAGATGATGATGGTAATAACTCTGCAGTAGCTGGGCACTGATGCTGTCAGGGAACCTGAGGGGAGGAGGGGTCTGTTGTTTTGAATAACAATTCCTGACCCTGTGGCCTTAGACTGATGGGTGGAACTTTCAGGCCATTCTCCTCCTGGGCCAGCATCTGCTCCTTGGATTAAAGGAAAAGCTGCCCATTCTCTTCCAGAAATAAATACCCATTTGGTCTGAGCAAAGCTGTCCCTGGCCCAAGTTGACCTCTTGTGACAGGATATGGAAACGGTAGTGATGGATAGGCCCCTGAAAGAAATTTACAAAAGTGTGAATTTTGCCAGATCCGCGTGTTACTGCTTTGAAGAGGGCTGGCTCAGGGGACCAGGTTAGGCTGGCAAATTCCAAGGCAGACGGTCCTGCCTACACAGCAGCCTCCTGGCCGGAAGTCGGGGGTGGATCTAGATGGGAATCATATGCCTGTGCCATGTGTGTTTGCATTCGAGGGGAAAGAATCTCACGCTGACAACTTTCTTAGGGCTCTGCAGAGCTCACAGCATGAGGAGTGAGGAAGCTGCTGCAATGATTCTGTGCCCTGAATTTTAGAAAATGATCACTGGCGCAGGACTTGGGCACTTGCACTGAACCTGTCCCTGTCATCTCATTGGATGCCAGACTAGAAACTCTGGACAGCTCCGAAGATTCACTTTTTCTTCCTGCACATCCCATAGGGAAATTGTTTAAACCCATTGCCTCATGCTTTTTCAGTTCCCATTTTCCCTTTTCATTCCCGGATTTAGATTCAGTGACTGTTTACCCACCTATTAAATGCTGCATACCAAGGGCTACAGGAAGTAGGAATTGCTATCTTCATCTTAATGATGAGGAAACTGAGACTAGTCACACAGTTAGCAAGTGGCTAAATCAAGATTGTCCATCCACAGCTGCTATTATCCAGTGCTTAACATTTTCAGCTTCATCCCTTGCAACTTCCCCATCATACTCTGCACTCTAGCCATACTGAACTGTCCTTAATTTCTTGATCGCCCTGTCCTTTGCTGAGACTTTTGTATTTGTCTGAAACTTTCTCCTCCTCCCTGCCTCCTCACCACCCCCGGCTTCCTGCCCCCAATCTTTTCTTTTTTGTGGTAAATCTTACTCATCCTTCAGATCTCACATAAGTATCACTGACTTTGAGAAGCAGGTGTCTGGCATATACAAAACTAAGTGAATGAAGCAAGATTTTCTTGTCCAGATGTGAGGCACTGCAACAGAAACTAGAGATCAGGCAAAATGAGAAAAGCTAGAAGGTCATAGTCAGAGAAGTCAAAGTCTGGAGAATTTGGATCAAAGAGATGAGCTGCCTTGGATTTTTATGGAATGCCTTTGGCCTTGAACATAGGCAAGGAAGGGACCATTAAAATTACTGACCAGCCTGGATGCTTAGGGTAAGATACTGGGTCTTTGGACCGCATGTCCAGATCTAATGTAGTCTAATGTGCTCTTGGTTGATAGGTCCTATCATCTTCTGCAAAACCAGCCACATATTTTTCTTGTGTTCAGTGCATTTATGACATTGATTGAGGTTGCAACTGACAGTGTTGATACACAGGAGCCTTTGCCTTAACTAAGTTCATCTCCCAAGGACTTACTCTTTCAGTTTTTGGCAGCTAGGTGCCTGTTTTTCCACTTTGATAAGCCCAGAGAACTCAATTCAATTTCTCTAAGGGGTTTATCCTCCTATCTGCCTACTACAGGCAACTCACAAGGCTATGACCTTTTCATAGGGATGTTGTTATATAAGAGTATTTTAAAGTCTCATGGAGTCACAGACTGTCAAAACTATTAAACCCTTAGAAATCATTTAGACATATTCGTATCCATGGGAATACGAGGTCACACAGAAAAGTAGTGTTTAAATAACCACGGTTGCCTGACCCTTTGTCCAGGACTTTCTCCATGATTCTACAACCATCATCACTAAATTTGAGTAGGGGAGAGATGGAGAGGACTTCTTAACTGCACAGTTAATTACCAAAAATAATACTGGCTCAGGAGTCAGATGGACTCAAGTTTGAATCTTGTTTCCAACTTTGTGACCTCAGGAATGTGTCTTGATGTCTCCATGTTTTCTCAACTAAAACATTAAGAGAAATTAATGTTGACATAGTTCTTAGGAACAATGCTAATAAGCACTTAGTAGGCATGAACAATTGTGTATTGCAGTATGTGTCCTGTTGGGTTTTTTTAATACTTTGGCAAAATTAGGATAATTGAATCATTTTTGAGGTTCTTGATTGACAAGCCATTTATCTCAGGAATGCACAATTACTTTGGTTTGTCTCAGCAGTTTGGAGTTGTTATTCTTTAGAGAAAGATACTGTCAGAGCAGTTTACCACTGGGTGATGTTTGGGCTTTGTTTATGTTGCTTCATTGAGTCACTACTAGGACTCAAAACTACGTGAAGATTTGAACATTTCCCAGATCTACCAAACTATAGATGTTTTGTTGTATGACAGCCTTTGATCTTGAAGTGAGCTACTGAAATCTCCTTGAGATCTGCCACAACTAGTGAGAAAGGAGTCCTGCATGGTGAGGCCCGCTAGCTGAAGAGACAACATGCTACATGCAACATGAAAAAGGCTTTGGCCTTTTTCATTGGAAGGTCGGAAGGCAGTCACATGCAATCTAACAATAATATCTTCTGGGGTAATGGAAGTAGTACTGGACTTGGAAACAGGAAGCCTGCACTGTAGTCTCAACTTCTTCACTAATCAGACTGGTCCTAGATAGTTCACTTAATTTTATTGCAAAGTTTGATTCTAGGTTCCTTCCCTACACTATACTATTTCACATATTTATTCCTTTGGTCATAGTTTTTTTTTTAATTTGATGTATTTTATATCATCCCCAATTCCCAGTCTTTACTTAGAAATCTTACCTGTCTAATCAGTGAACCAGGTTGGTAGAGATTTAGAAGCATTCTAGAACTATGTCTGTGGCTGTTGGTGAGCCAGTCCTGGCAGAACTAGAGACCTAAATCTGAAGAGGCTGGAGAACATGAGATTGGACAGATTGACTTAGTGACATGGGATTCAAAATCATTCCCACATATTTGGATGTGGGAAAGCACAATTAAATGGAAAATTGTAGGGCTCTTATAGATGTGCCACAGTTGACAGGGGGAATCAATTTGGAAGATTTAGGGGATGTTGAATTGATTGGATTATGTAGTGGTTCCTCACTTCTTCTCTAAGGAAAAATTTAGAGGAGACTTTCTGGGGAGAAGAGTTGCTGTGTTTTGGAAGGAGGATGATCTCAGCTTACCTCTCGTGGTGTGTTGTGCACGTATATGCTTAGAATGCAACTCTTGCGTGTAGTTTCATTTGCCCAGAGCAATCCATGTAGATTTTCAAATTTTCCAAATAGCTTTGGTTGCTGGAAGAGGAGCCTTAAAACTAAAACCTAAAGTGCTTCAAAATCAGTGAGGTAAAAGAATAATAATAAAAATAGGGAGGCTTTAGATGTACTCTATACATAGTCTTCCTATGATACTCAGAGGTGCACAGTATTAATACCAATTTTATACACAAAGGAATAAAAACTCAGAGACTTTACATTACTTTTCCAAACTTGTGCAACTAATAAGTACCATAGCCAGGGCTAGCACAACAAATTTGCATACTCTCAATTCTGTGCTTTTTTTTCAAACTGTGTCATAAATTGTATGTCTCTAATTTCAAGAACTATGCTGTTGGCATTTCTGTTACTTTGAAACTGTAGAGGGTGAAACATTCAGTTACATAATTTGACATTTAGATGTAGCTTTTCTCTAGAGCTGAAAAATCACATATTTGTCTACCAACTTGGCTTTGTAATATTTCAGCTTTAGTTTTTTGTTGGCCCTTGGTATAAAAATGTGCTATTGTCCTAATTAAAGCACTACAGAGATTTTAATTTATGGTCTTTCAAATGTTTTTCTCACTTAAGCTGTTACAACTATTTTTAGATGTATCCTCTATTCTCTAAAGCTTTTAGTGCTGCTGCTAGTGTCGATCTACTGTTGTTAAGGAGACATAGTAAAGCTTCTAATCAACTAATAAAAATTGGCAGGCAAATAAAAAATTTTTAGAGCAAGAAGAGATACTAACAACTGTATATTCAGAATCTCCTCAGGGAGTCATAAATATTAGTGGGGATTTTTTTGCAAACTTTTAAAAATTGAGTTGGAGGCTAGCATACATACAATAAAATGCTCAGATCTCAAGTATACAGCTCAATGAATTTAAACAAATAAATACACCAGTGTAACCACTATCCTGACCAAAATAGAACATTACTGGCTACCCAAATATAACAGATACTCTGTCATCTCAGATTAGTTTTCTTGTTCTAAAATTTTCTATAAATGGAATTATACTGTGTACACCCTTTGAACATGGCTTCTTTTACTCAACCATATGTTTATCCATATTGTTGTGTTTAGCCATCACTTATTATTTCTATACATCATTGATGTATAGTATTGTTAGAAAACAATGAAATTGATTTGGTGTGATAGCATTTGGTTTAGGATCTTTGCATCTATATTCATGAAAGACATTGGCCTGTTAGCTCCCTCTCTTGTAATGTCTCATCAGGTTTTAGTATTAAGGTTACACTGGCCTCAAAGAATGATTTGAAGGAAGTTTTCTTTTTTTAATCTTTTCTCTGAAAGATTTTGTGTAAGAGTCTTCATCAAGTAAATGGGTGAATTTATTAGTAAAGCCACCTGGGTCTAGGGTATCTATAAAGGAAGCTTTTAAAATACAGATTTAATTTCTTTCATTAAAAAAAGGTTTTATTTATTTATTTTTAGAGAGAGGGGAAGAGAGGGAAAAAGAGAGGGAGAAAAACATCAATGTGTAGTTGCCTGTAGAATGCCCCCAAACAGGGACCTGGCCCACAACCCAGGCATGTGCCCTGACTGAGAATCGAACCGACCACCCTTTGGTTCACAGGCTGCACTCAATCCACTGAGCCATACTAGCCAGGGAAGATTTAATTTCTTTAATAAATATAGTACTTTGGTAAATTTAATTTTTTTTCTTAAATCATTTCCCCCATTAATAAAATTAAAAACCATGCCTTTTGCAGTGCCTCGTTCTTTAGTAAGGAATTTACTGTATTTCTCTAATCCATTCATGCTGAGCTTACACAAGTGACTTGCTTTAGCAAATGGAATATTACAATATGTGTCTCAGGAAGAGGATTTAAATGTATTTGAATGGTTTTGCTTGGTTTCTTCCTCCATCTACCAGAGAAAAATTTATTCTTGGCCCTGGCTGTTGTGGTTCAGTGGATTGAGTGCTGGCCTGCAAACTGAAGGGTTGCTGGTTGGATTTCCAGTTGGCATATACCTG
>PVKM010047333.1:0-11484 GCA_004027735.1 Carollia perspicillata
GCATCAGAGAGATGCAAATTAAAACTACAATGAGATACCACTTCACACCGGTCAGAACGGCCATCATAAACAAATCAACAAACAAGTGTTGGCGAGGATGTGGAGAAAAGGGGACCCTCGTGCAACGCTGGTGGGATTGCAGACTGGGGCGGCCACCATGGAAAACAGTATGGAATTTCCTCAGAAAACTATAAATGGAACTGCCTTTTGACTCTGTAATTCCACTGTTGGGATTATATCAAGAACCCTGAAACACCATTCAAAAGAACCTATGCGCCCCGATGTTCATGCCAGGATTCTGTAGAAGTCACTGCCAGCCTTGCTAACCCCTCAGGGCGTCTGCACGAGCCTGCTGGAGAAAACTCCCAACTCTCTCCCTGGTGCTATCCTGTCATCGATTCACGATGGCCAGTCCCGTCTTTGCTCCCCACGATCAGCTCTGGCACAAAACAGCACGCGTCTCACTCAAGTTGCTGCCAGGAGCTCTCTGGTGCACTCAACGGCTGTCCAAGTGAGAAGAGTTGTTTCAGACGCTGGCATCGGCCGTCCCTCCTCACAAAGGTGTCTCCTGGAAGACACCACGGGAGGCTCCGTTGGGAGGCGCTCTGGCTGGGGACCACGGAGACACCAGTGATGCGAAGCTGCCGGGGTGCTCACTGCGGTGCCTTCCAGACCACGGTCCGTCGGTAGGTCACGTTAGTTATGACGTTGGTGCACGATTTCAAAGAAAAGCTGGAGAACCCTGCTACCCCGTCTGCACTGCCCTGCAAACCCCTTGGGCTCCTCCCAGACGGGCTGTGCTGGCCCCTCCGGGCCTCCCTGGAGGACAGGCTCCCGAGTGGACAGGCCACTCCTCTCTCGCCCACTGCCCACGACCAGCGTCCAGCTGCGCTCCTGAGACACTGCAGGTGAGGAATGAGGCTGCTGGAGCCCAGCCCTTACACTGCTTAATTGCTCATTTGTTTTTCTCCCAGTGAGTCATTTCACGTCTGAGTGTGTTTTTTCATTGCGGCACCAGTGAATCTTCAAAGCAGCTCTATAAAAATGTGCTTGAGGGGCTACGTGTGAGGCTGGGCAAAATGCCTGTGGCCTCGGGCAGAGCCTTGGAGGAAGCCTGCCCTGTGGTCCCCGGCGACGTTTGCCGCCGGTTCCAGATGCTGGTTCTGGGTCGGCGACAGCGGGGAACGCCGGCCGGGAAAATGGACTCAAGAATGTAAACAGGGCTGAGGCCTCTCCTTAGAGGGGCTGCCGGGGCCGAAGGGGGCCAGAGCCAACAGCCCCTGTCCTCTCGGGGTCCCAGACAGGCTGCCTTCCTCCCACGCTCAGCACAGCTCGCTCCCTGATCCCGCGATCGCCGCGGCCGTGCAGTGAGCCAGGGATCCCCACAGGTCTGCACCCACACTCACGGTCCACAGCAGTGTCGATCCGGGAAGGCTCAGAAAGACGCAACAGAACCACACCACGGTGCGGAGTGTTGTTCGAGAATAAATTGCTCCCTGATTTCCTTTTGTCTTTGGGTTGGGGCGTAATTTCTCCTGAGTTTGCTGATGTCCATGTTCACTCACCAAAGATGTGCCTGCCTGCTGGGTCCCCACGTGCCAAGGAATGTCACCTCCTCGCGGGACTCTAATGGTAGTTTATCAGTGCAAGGCCAAGGTAGGAGCACTTACCTGGTCCCGCCCCCGCACCAATGGCCTGCTGCTGACCAGAAGCCTTACTGGTAACAAACAGTCAATCAACACACACTGCCACGTCCTCGACAAGCCAGATCGTCTGACAAGAGTCCAGAGGTGGTGGAGGCATGGGCTCAAGAGAGACCATCCCTCGAGGAAAGGACGTGGCATAAATCACAAGGAGAAATTAGGATATATTATACTAGTAATTATAACTACTATTTTAATTAGTGGCTTATTGCTTTGCTTGCTGATTCACTTGGTTCCAAGGGAAGGACCGGAGACTAACTCTCCCAAGGACATAACTTGGGAATTTATTGAGACCACGACACAGTCAGAAAAGGGTCCCACAACGGTCCAAACTAACCCCCCTCAAACTTCCCCCATACAGGAGGAAGTAAGTGACCAAACACAAATATCCCAAGCAGAGAAATTAAGTCAGGAAACGTCTCCCTGCTCTGACCCCCCGAGTGGAGAAATTAGCCCAGGGAGAGGACAAAGCATGGGAATAGGAATAATCACTATTCCTGGAACATGAGTACTAGGAACAGTTTTTGTGTTTTGTTATGAGTCTGACTAACATGAAAAATGTGCAAAACACAGCTCAGGGTAAGTTAATGTTTAATAAAAATAATGAGAGAAGTTCTGTAGAAATGCCGAGTTCCCCCCGGCCCACTAGTGCTTGTCCAGGATGTTTCAATGACTAATAAATCTGAGTAAGAAACTTCCCCCAACTGTTCCAATCAAAAACATCGTAGACTAATGACAACAAGCAGAATTATCTGAAATACCCCCTACTCCTGTACCATATCCTCAGACAATTAATCACAAGGTACAAAAGATGTTGTTTGGAGTGGACTAACCATGTGGAAAAAGAACTTACTAAACTCATGAAGAGAAACTGAGTCATTGTTATAAGGAAAGTTAACTCAGAATGTGGTCATTATTAAACCTTACCTATATAATTAAATTGTTTATCACCCTTAAGGCCAATACGTTCTTTTCTGCGATAATATTTGTAAAGGTTGTTAGATTAATGAAATTTATATCCGGGTTTTCCGCTCATATGATCAACTGTAATCACAAATGTTGACCTTCGCCAAAAATGAAAGCATAAAACATTGCTTGCTGTGCAATAAAGCGGAGCAGAATTTCACCGCCCTCTGAGTCGCGTGGTTATTCTGTCTCTCAGCGCCAACGCCTTACCCCCTCGTGACCTTCGGACCGCTGGACTCTGCCGCGGCCGCAGCAACACACTTTGTATACTATACGTATTATATACTCCATTCTTACATAAAGATGGAAAAAAGAACATGTTAAGAAAATGCAAGAAAGAGAAAATCCTTTTCCAAATTTTCTTGAAATCTACCCGTTAGCGAACTTGAGAATCCAAACCTGCGTTGTTCCGGGGTCAGCAGTACAGAGAGAAGCAACGGGGGACCCGGACGCTGGGTGCCTCAACCCCTCGTTTTGCCACCGTCATCCCCAGGGGCTCCTGCGAAGTCCCCTCCGTGTCAGGGAGACGTCGCCTCAGGCCTGTGGTCCTGGCCTGTGATCTGGATTGAATGCCGTGACGCGCGTGATGTAACATCGACGCCAACGTAATCGCGGTGCCCTGGTTGCGTATCGAAGGGGAACTCCAGAGTGCAACTTACGCCCTTTAGTTATTGTCTATTTGCTTGTCTCAGAGGGAATCCCTTATGCGACACTTCCTGCCACACTTCCTGCCTGACGGAGCCTTCCTGCTCCTGCTCGGGAGGGGCACGGAAGCACACACTGTCACTCGCGGTCCCTGGCGGCCATGGAAGAAGACGGTCGCTGACTAAGTAGTGCGCGAACTCTCCACGAAGGAAGGGTAAAGACTTTACCTCCCTGGGAATGAACCCTGGGAACGACCCGTGAGATTGGAAACCTTAGTGCACGGAGTGGGCTGGATCCAGAGGACTCAGACTGGGCGGAAGGGCGCTCTAGCAGGAAACCAAAGTCCAGGAGCAGGTCAAGTTCAAGCTGTGCACTTTGGCCATTACATACATGCTTTAGCTTCGGAAAAGGTCATTCTCTCGATTGGAATGGGGTGAGTGTGAGACTTTGGCCCCCATCAACGACGAGGGCAAACCAACTAAACAGACAGACGAGTTTTCAGGAAACTGTCACGGTGCTGGAAGTAAACACAACATACTAAGCAGCTGGTAGTTGCAGAACAGGCCGCGCTCACAGACTCCTCGGAGATTCCTGTATTACTGTTTCCTTACGAGCATTTTACAGACATCTGCAGCCGCACCTCCCGCTTCGCCAAGGAATGGCCCCGGCCGCGGGAAGCCGGCCAAGTGTCAGCGGCTCGCGTCAGCACAGCAGAGACACCGCCTGCACCTCCTGCTCCCAGATGCCAGCTGGAGCGATGGAACTGCATGACGACGCTGGCAGGAGGTGACATCCAAACCACCGAGCGCAGAGCCGAGAAACTGCGTGTCACCGGAAATGCCTCTCCCCGCAGTTCCCTGTACAAACTAGCCAGGACGGAGATGCGGAGACCGGCTCTAAGATGACAGTCCGCCATCTCCCAGGGGCCGGCACCCGAATAAACCACTTCCCTTCGCATCAGCGCCTGCCTCTCGGGGTCCGGCCTTCGAAGCGGCGGGCAGCCGGACCTGCGTTCGGTTGCAAAACAAGAGCAACCTTCAAGTTCAGTGATGACAGCAGGGCAAGGAGAGAGCGGGCAAGGAAACTGAAATAAATCTCCAATGCCAACATCAGAAGAGGGAGACTCAAACCATGGCCAGACGCCCGCAGGGATAACTTAGCGACTGTCCTTAGCCACCGTCCCCACTTCAAATCACTCGATCACGGCCTGACATGCACTGATGATGGGTGTGAGAACAGAGCCATCGTTCACACGGCTGAGTGATGGGTGCCATGCTCCGAAACAGGTTGTGTCTTAACGTACGGCAAAAACAGGACCAAAGAGAGCAGCCAATCTCGACAGCCACACACACACACGCACACACAGAGAGAAGACGAGGAAAAGCAGGAGAATGTGAGGCAGGAAGGGACGGTCACCCATTTGCTTCAGGGACCAAGGCCGTAGAGAACAATGACACACAAAGGTGTGCACCAAGGCATGGCCAGGGTCCGCAGCCGTGAGTATGGTTCGGGCTGCACTTCCTGTCTGTATGACCTCACACGAGTGTCCCATCGTCCCAGATTTCTGATGTTCCAGCCACACATTCAGAGGATTGGAGCAATGGGGCACTTGAGATTCTTCTGTGTCGTCAGCTTTGTGAAATATGCTACCAGCAGCAGAAACACCTTCCTTGCCGTGAAAGAATCTGACCAGGCACATTTCTGTCCTCAGATGGAAACTAAGGCTGCGCGTTTCTGGGACGGAACAAATACAGCCTGACGACAGGGATGGAGGGAAGGCCGGGTGGGTTGGCCCCACAGGGAGGAAGCCCTCGTTTGCCTCCGCTGCAGACACTGTCACCAGAATTGCAGAGGTCACAGCGTTCCCAGTAATCGTCTCAGTGGACTTGCTACCAATTTCACCACGGTAGAGATACGCCACCAAGTGTCTCTAGAAACTGCTCTCTTCGGTGTCTATAATGAATTCCAATTAACCAACTACATTCACATCACGAAGGGGTCTAGAAATCGTGTCATAATAGAGTGAACCCAAGAAGCAGCCATTTGTACTAAATATCACTTGCTCTTATTCGCACAGAAATGGGCACCAGTAAAGAGGCATTTTGGGCAAACGCATAGGGTACAGAACGAGATACCGTCGGCTTTCAGAACAGAACTGGGCTCATTGGGGGCTCTTACTTTTCTAGAAAACGAATCAACCAAGGACTAGGGGCAACTGCTGGTTAGCGTATGGAATCATTCAAGGGGACAAATACAACCACTCCAAAGACACACGAAGATCAAGGGGCTGTTGAAGCAAAGGCACCTCTGGTGGGAACGTTTCAGAGCCTCACAGGACATCCTGGGACCCTTTGGTCAGTATAAAGAATGATCTCCTCTGGCCCAGGCCGTGAGGCCCCCAGGGGCAGGCGTCCCATCTCACAGTGAAAAGGCCTCGGAGATTACTCGGTCTGACCTTCTTCATGTGGAGACAAGGAGACAGCTAAGAATGCAAGAAACGTCTCTGCAGGGTCAAATCCCAAGGCAGAAGAACCAAAAAGAGAGAGAGAAAAAAAAAAGGAATGGAAGAGACACAGAGAGAAAGAGAGAAAAAGAACAGTTTCTGTTTTTTTTTTCTTAACCACAGAGGTGTGTACATTCTAGGGACAAAGTAGAAGACAAGTACATACATATTGATTTCAAGAGTTGCTTAAATGAGTGCCTGGCATATAAAAGAGTGGTTAATATCACACACCCTAGTGTCCTCGGGCAGAATCTCTGGATTCAGGCCCCATGGAGGGCTCTGGGCAGAGGATGTATTGACTCTGAGATAACCCGGCTAAATCGCTTCCTACGCTGGACTCCACTGAGTCAGCCCTGAGGAGCACGCTTATCAAGTCCGCTGGGAAAGGCCTCAGAGACACAGGGTGTACGGGGCAAGAGAGAGGAAAATTGGCTCACAGGACAAAGCAACCACTAATTTTAGAGAGGGCAGAGATAAAGTTTGAAGAGAATAGAGGTCAAGGCCCTACAATTTACAGAACAGAGAAGATAAGAAAAATGCCTCTTTAGCGCAGAGATTCTAGACTTTTCTTTGTCTCTTAAGGCGTAAATGAGACAAGAAATGAAGCCCTGTGACAATTTGGTAAAGCCTGTGTTTCTTTTATCAGTGCTCATATTTCAGTATATAAAATAACACACATCAGATTACAAAGCAAACCACTGTTTTGAAAAAGGTATCAAAGTATACAAACTATAAAATCTATTTATACTGGCTCGTTAATGATTCACAATATAATAGATTTAAAACATAGGTCAAAAATTTCTTCATCCTCACCCAAAGATATATATTTATTGATTTGAGAGCAAGGGAGAGATGGAGAGAGGGAGAGAGGGAGAGAGGGAGAGAGGGAGACATCAATCAGCTGCCTCCTGTCGGCACCCGGACCAGGGACCGAACCTGCAGCCTTGGCATGTTGGGATGATGTTCTAACCAAGGCACACATTGTTGTTTTCAAAGATATACCAGCATAATGGCTGTTTTGGCTTAGACAAATTAGTAATACTTAACTGTGGGGTTGTCTTTGCCAAGGTAACATGCCTGTCAAGTTGGACAGCTCATTCTGACTTTTTTGTTTTGGCGATTGTAAGAATGGAATTTCTGTGTTGCCCAGATACATGCTAAAAACCAGAATGAAGGTTTCCGTAACTGCATAAGGAAAAGCTACCCGAGTCTCAAGGAACATGAGAGTCTCCGAAGGCTTCGGGTTGAACTGCACTCACAAGAGCACGCCATTTGCGCTTGTGGCTGAGTGACTACAGACACCAGCTCTTCTGCCTGAGCTTCTGCAATTGTCCCCAACACTGTGGAGCAGGTGGGACGAATTCATGGTGACAGTGACCTACACACGGAGGTGGCGACTTCAATTGTCACTGTGACATGAAAACATCTGACTTCTACTGGTCACAGGTATTGTCCAAGCTGTGGTTTTTCTACAGACATACCGAAGGAAGCTATGTTTCAGTTACACGGTGGAACAATAATGACGGCCTTTGTTCCTCTCATCCCTGAGATCCCATATGAAAAGACCTTGCTTCAGGGTCCAAGATGAGGACAAGGCTGAGATGACAAAGTACAGAGAAAACTTCCCCAGAATGAGGGAGACCCAGACGCCAGAGGACCAGAGAAGCCTGGTCCTCAGGGTTCAGCTTTGCCCATTGAAAGTTGTTTCTTTAGCACTCTATTTGGGGGGATTGGAAGAAGGTGGCCCAAAGGTCCCAGTACTGACACATGAGCACTGGGATGTCACGCACAGCATGGTGACCGCGTTAAACTGCTGTGTGGCATTCAGGAAAGTCACGGGGAGAGTGGGACCTGGGAGTTCCCGTCACATGCACATAAACACTTTCTCTTTCCACGTCTGTACATGACGATGAATGTAACCACACACGTGTGGCAATCATTTCACAGGACACGTATGTCTAGTCACCACGCTGTACACCTCACTCTTACACAGTGATTTGTGACGATATCTCGACACGACGGGAAAAGAGTTGAAAAAAGACTTCTGTTGGTGAACCCTGGTACACACCTTGTCACTGTGTTCTCTGTGGGGCACAGAACAGACCGGAGGGAGAGCCACCAGCGGCAGGAACACTGTGAGGGACGTGAGGTGCTGGTGGGCTGAGCCAGTGAAGCCGCCAAGTGGCAGCCTCAGCCCTGAGGGCCAGTGGGGGCCTGAGTTCAGATGCTTGTCCATAAACACCTCCGGCGCACTCTGGTCCTCTGAGGTAGCTCACAGCGGGAAGTTGGAAACAGAAGGGACACTGCTGGAAACACATTAGGCTGTGAGTGGCTGTCACCTGGGACTTCTAGAGGGACAGAGGCTGGGGAGGGACACCCTGGGATTCAGGGACAGCCGCGTCTTGAGGGGAGAATGAGGAAGGGGCCTGGCATCTCACAAGATGGAGTCTCGGTGTGCAGGGCGCCTAGGGGCCAAGGTGCCCACCTGACTGGTGAGCTGTCAGAGACGTGGCATTTTGTAACCCCCCACGGCGGAAGCATCGCTCGACCCACTGGTATCGCCCTAGGCCTTGCTCTGTGTGTCCCCAAGTACGGGACCTGCTGCTGTCCTAACAGAGAGCTCGGGCAACAGCCTTATGACCGAAGAGCCAGGGCCGGGTCCCTGGCCGCCGCTGGACTGGTCTGCAGCCCCACAGAGGGTTCCTGACCCCTGTGCGTGCGGTGGGAATAAAAGCAGAAAGCAGCCATCCCTGCCGACCATCTGGTAGGTTCGGCTCGGGGTATGCCAGCAGCGTTTCCCCAAAACACGGCTCAGAAGCAGACAAACAGCCGGGCCAACCCCATCGGCTCTGACGCTGGCAACCTGGGCTCGACACTGCACTGTCCCACGGAGGACACGGGCCTGGCATCAAAGAAAACCCCTCACTCCAGTCCGACCCAGATGCTCTGGCAGAACATCAGTGCGTGGACGTTTTCTAGAGAGAAACTCCCCGGGTACACACAGGGACCAGCCCGAGGGATGCCCAGGGACTCGTCTCCCCAGAGCCAGAGGCTCACGGGGGCACTCGCCAGGCCTCGGGACCGGGTGGGGCTGGGGGATAGAGGTGGGGTGTGTGTGCATGTGTGAATGTGCATGTGTGTGAGTGTGTATGTGTGCAGCTTCTGCGGCTGGGGGAAAGTCTGTTATGAGGATCCTCTAAAGAAATATGACAGCGTGTGGTACGTGCCCTGATCATGAACTCTACTGAGGTGGAGACAAGGGAAAGAAATACAATGTGTGTGTATGTGTGAGAGAGAGAGAGAGAGTGTGTACGAGTGCATATTCTTTTCCTTTTTTTAAGATTTACTAATTAATTTATTTTTAGACAGAGGAGAAGGAAGGGAGGAAGAGAGGGAGAGAAATGTCAATATGTGGTTGCTTCTTGCATACCCACTACTGGGGACCTAACCTGCAACCCAGGCATGTGCCCCAACTGGGAATCGAACCAGCGACCCTTTGGTTCTCAGGCTGGTGCTCAATCCACTGAGCCACATTAGCCAGGGCTCACCTGTCCATATTCTGACCCCAGGCAATGAGGGGTTTTGTGGGCGTCTCACAGAGCAGAACAAATGGAGTTACTCAGAGTGAGAGCTTTACGTGGTGGGGCCTGTTCGTGACCCCATGGAGGGGCTGGGGTAGTGCCGCCCCCATCCCCCACTCTGGAGTGAACTGGCTAACAGGACGTGCCGTGACCTTGTGGGGACGCCAAAATCGATGTACGAAGACATCCAGCCAAGGAAACACCCACCCTGGGGTTTGTCTGGGGGAAGGTGCCTGACATCTCGAGAGCTTCTCCCTGGCACATTAACGAAACCAACAAGAGTCCCAGGGCCCTGGGGGCGGCCGTGGGCACACGAGGGGCGGGGGTGGGACGCTGCACAGCCAGCTCTGAGCGTGGGCAGGGAGGCCCCCCGCACACCGCATCTGCGGACTGCACAGCCTTGTCCCATTGCACAAAAGCCACAGCCGCGGCCTGCCAAGAGAACCAGACCGAATGAGTCAGACGGCCGCCCCGGTGCCCGGGGCCCTGGGTGGCCTGTGGGAAGAAACTCCTGGGCTGCGCTGTGAGTTCAAGAGACACAGACAGATTTCCTAGAGCTTGTGAGAGGAGGAGGCAGAGAGAGGGCGCTCCTGGAGAGCAGCAGGGACTCGAGGAGGAATCGATCGCTTTGATAAGACAACGAAGGGAACAGCCACGGGAGCCAGTGGGAAGGGAAGGCAACGGAGACGGGACTCCAGGTGGGTCGGTTGGCCGGAGACCACGGCAGAGGCAGGATGGATGGGGTGGGGGGCGAGGGCACCGCAGGCAGGCGGAGGGGGAGGGGCACCGAGCAGAGAGAGGAGTGGGGACCTCCCTGGAGGGGGAGGAGAGACAGAGAGATGAGGAAGCCAGGATGCAACCCGTGAGACTCCCCAGGGGGCCCTCACAGGGTCCGAACACCACAGAGCAGGGGACAGCCCAACCTGATCAGACACTAGGGTGAAATGGCAGAAAACGCCACTGAGAAGGGTCACCCACAGCCCAGCGGCAAGAGGGAGCCAGTTGAATCTCTGAGCGAGAGGCAGCGCCCAACAGGAAAGGGGCACCGTGCCAAGGATAGAGGCTGCAAGTCGGCGAGTCCTGGTGCTTCCGAGAAAAAACACCGCCCGCGTGGGTGGGACTTCTGTTTAATCGATGGAACGGAAAGCGACTGGTCCTCAAACAGAACGGTCTGGGGCTGGGAGGGAGAACGGCTGAGTATAATGACATCTTTGTACTCGGAAGACACGATGGGAAAAAATGGTTCAAAGCGCAGCCTCTTCAGGAAGAAGAGGGCTGTGGGAAAAAATCTCACTCAGTTGCAGTGGAAGATGAGAGGTTGGGACTCCATAAAAAGGAGCTATGAAGCCAGATACGGAGATCCGGCCGCTCAGAATGCAGGGTTAAGAGACGCTCATTGAGATGAAAGGCAACGTGTGCTGGGGGAGATTTATGGGCAGGAAGGCGGCCAGCGGAGCCCGCGAGACTGATGGCCAGGGCGGGGTGGAGTGGGCGAGCTGCAGGAGGGAGGGGCCGGTGTGCGCCCCACGCGTGCTGACGGCCAGAGTGCGGGGACTGAAACCCAAGGACTTGAGTACAGCGGTGGGAGGTGAGGGCAGTCTTGCGGGCATACAAAGTCGGTGGGAAGTCCACTGCAAAGGGCCCCAGTGGGAGCCTTGTAAGAGCGGGACAGATTCCCCCGAGCGGGAGGGTCCCTGGAAGACGGAGGGGCCATCGGAGACTGGCTCAGGATCCCCACCCCCCCAGGAGGGGTTTCACATATTTATTGTAATGCAGATGAATTGTATTTTTATGGCGGGTTAATTTTTGAGGACCATGTAAAAAATTTTTTTTGGTTTTCTTTTTTGTAAATTTATTTTTTTTAATTTAATTGTTGATCGAGTACAGTTTTCTGTCTTTTCCTCCCATCCCAGCCAGCCTCCCCAGCCCTCCCTCCCCCCGTCCCTGCCATTTCCACACCCCCTAGTTTTTGTCCATGTGTCCTTTGTATTTGTTCCTGTAAACCTGTCCCCTTTTCCCCTGAATGGTTTTCAATTTATTTATGATTTCTTTTCTTCCTTTCTTTTTTTTATTGGTGATACTGCTG
>PVKM010047334.1:0-11477 GCA_004027735.1 Carollia perspicillata
TCATGATTTAGCTTTGCAAAGGCGGCCACATCCAGGAGCTTGTAATTCCGGGAGCTGGCACTAGGTGCTGTCTGATCCACGACTCGGCCGGCTAAGGCAACCGTTTTGAATTGTTAAAAAGATGCCCTACCTGACGAGTATTCAGTCCAGGTCACCGACCTTTCCCCCCTTAGCTCGTCAAATAAAATAATGATAATAGTCAACACAACATTAACTGTCCGGTGTGAATGAATCAAAGTTATTTCCTTTTTTTTTTTGGTCAGAACTTCAAAAAATAGAATATTTGTTTTGGTGTGCTGCAGCATTTTAGTAATTAGTTTATGTGTGCCATGAGATAAAAAAGATAAAAAATGCTGGGCTAAGGCATCGTTTCAGAACACGTTTTACCCCCTTTGATTACAACAATATTATTTGCTGATGCCATCATTTATACTAGACTAAGGGTTTAAATGCCCTCTTGCTCTGTTCCTTGAGCCCTGAGGCCCCTTCTTGGGTTCCTCCTCTCCTGACATTTCTGGCTATTGTAGCACAAACCCTCACTGTGGGGCCTGAAGGTGGTTCAAATTTCAGGGCGACATCAAAAAGCTTTGTGCTTGTGGGCAGGGAACCAGAGAGAGGCCTGCGTGGCTCCTCTGCAGACTTAATTAGCTCCTGAGCTGCTCTCTGTCAGTCCGGTCTCCTCTGCTCCTCCCTCCTCACCATTGCTCTGAGGGGAGAATCGCATTTTCTGCTCCCAGGGGCCCATTCTCTGCAAGTCACTTCAGCTTTCTTTCCCCTCTGTGATCAGGAGAGAGAGATGGAGATGTCATGCCAGTCATTGTAGAAGCTGACTGACACATTTTCTTTTTGCAATTAAGGAAGAGTGACTTTGGCAATGAAGCTAAATCATTCAGTCCTGCTGTCTTTGAAACTCACCCCATATACAAGTTACTTTGCATAAAATCACTCAATACTTTCATAGAACCAACCCATCAATTTTTACCAAGTGTTCCTATAAGATCCCAGGTTGTTTCCCTCCACCCCTTTCTTTGTTTGAAAACACGTCTGAAATACACAGTTGTGGATGTTATGGCTCAATTTGCACAGTTACACACAACGTTTTTAGAACAACACACAGGAAATGACAGTGATTGTCTCTGGGGAGGGGATCAGTGTTTGAGCAGCTCCTATTCTCTTGCAAAATCTCCTCCACAGAGTGGTAGGGGCCCCAGGGAGTCCTTAGCTGATTCAGTGCAGTCTTATTTGACTCCATCAGACCCTGAAGAGTAGATACAGAGGGAAGGGGGCACCCCTCACCCTACCGTCTCCCTAACAGTGCAGGTCCCCAGTGGTTCTTTTCTTAGGCTTGTAGGAGCCTAGGGGCATACATAGAGTGTGGGTTGTCCAGATGAAGCACCCAGATAGGGACCAAGGAAAGAGGATGCAGGAAAGTTGACCCAGGGAAGTCTTCACCAGCTCCAATGGGAGGAACAGCTTGAGGGGTAATAGGGTGTGTGTGGCTTGAGGCAGGGAGGCTGCTCGGTTTGAGTGGAGGCTGGAGCTCTGTTGTGACTCTGTTGTGGAACTCAGCTAAGCTTCTGGACTCTAGAACAAAGGTGTTCGCCACAGTCCTCTGTCGGGTTCTTCCCACCCCAGCTCTTCCCAACTGTATGTCCTATCCCTTCCGGGGTATTTCCCTAGGATCATTACCCAAGTCCCTGCCAATCCTTTCTTTCCTTCTTCCTAGTACCTCCCTTTAAACCTCTGAGGAAGCCTTCCTTTCCCCAGAGACAAGTCCTTTCTTTTCTTTCCTCTGTGTCCTTTCATTACAGACCACGATGGCCTATTAGACCTGATCCTCAACCACCCAAAGACCAGGTGTCCCTTCTTCTGGGGCAAGGGAGTCCTGACTGGCCAAATTTTTTAGTAGGCAAAAATAAATAGCAAAAGCAAAAACAGTTTCATTTTATAACAGTCTGGCCATAGAGAGCCTACCTCTTTGTGTTTAAATAAAAGCACATCTGAATAAAACGGACGTTTCAAATTAAGGCATGCTAGCCTTGCCTTTGATTCCAGCCAAAGTGAGCAGGTTTCTGGAGCGGGCTTTTCTGTCCCCATTCTAGGACTTTGCACATGCTGTTCCCTCTGCCTGTAGCACACTTCCCTTCACTGCCCCTTCTCTTCTGTGACCCCTATCCTTGTACCAGATCCCCTCCTCACCCTGTAAAAGCATACTTCTCAGACACAGCTATTTGTTAGCGTGTGCCAAATGTTTTTTCATGAGTGAGGTGGGATAAGTTGTTGCAGTAATTGTTCCTAACTTAGCCACACCTCGCTGTGTCTACACCTTCCTACTCAGCTTGGCAGTGACATGCTTTGGCCAATTGGATGATAGCAAATGAGATACGAGCAGAGAGTCCAGAAGTATTTACATATTGGCGCTTGCCCTCACTTGCTGCTCTTGGAATCTAGCATCTACTGTACAAAAAGCTCGGGCTGGCCTGCTGGGTGATGAGACTCAAATGGTCCAGGTGTCTGTCTTGCACTGATTGTCGGCTGGCCAGTTGCTGGACATGTGAATGATTTTACATATTCAGGTGCCGAGTGTTCTGCCAACTAACTACAGATGTGTAAACTAACCCAGTGGAGATTAGTCATGCTGTCCCAGACCAGAAGCCCTTCCCAGCCAAAACACAGGATCATGAGCTAAATGAATGGTCCTTGTTTTAAGCCACTCAGTTTGGAGTTTTGTTACACAGCTTAGGTTAACTGATACAGAAAGGAGTCAGCAGAAAGAAAAATAGCTGCTTCCCTGAAGATATGAGAAACCAGGGTTTATGTAGTAAGTGGAAAAAGACTGCTAAAATAAAACCACATTTGGTATAAGACTGGTTAATATCCAACAGAGCAATAAAAAGTAATGTCTCGACTTGTCTTTTATCAAAGGCTCACAGAGTGTAGTGTTTAGGAAATGAAAACAAAAGTTTACCTTCTAAAAATGTCATGGAGGAAGGTTTTAGAAAGGCTGGCTTGCCAAATATGAAACACAATGAGCACCTAAAGAAAACTACTGTGAACTCACCAAAGCTATCAAATCTACATTAGACTTCTCATGGTAAGCAACATCGGCTTCCTCAGACCACAGTCACACCCCCTAAGGTCATGACATAGCTTCAGAGAAAAGCATGGCAAGAAGCAAGGAGTTGTGTTCAGGTTTATGGGAAACAGTCCAAGTTTTGTGATGTAAAGACCGGGGCCTGGCAAGGTGAACCCATTACTTTTGCTTTATTTTTTCCTAGTTGCAGTCTATAACGAACTCGGTCCTACTGGACTGAAAAACTGCCTGTGAGTTTTTATTTCCACACTTACTTCTTGGACAGAAAATGTAATCTCTATCAGCTTTACACAAGTTAATTTCTAATTTTATGTAGCCTCCAATCAAGAATTTGTCAAACCAAGATAGGTCCCCCAAGAGGGTCAGGTAATCCTTAGGTAGGCCTTTTAGAAAAGGCTCCACTTAGCATCAGATGGTCACACAAGCATCTTTTTGTCTTACTTCCAAGTCGCACACCATTTTCCAAACAGACCTTTCCCTGACCCCTGCCACCAGGCTATGGGCCCCTCCTTTGGGCTGTCACTGCCCCCGAGCTCACTTATCACAGTCTGTTCTTATACTGTAGGTGCCTGTGGGTAAAGCCTCCTCCTCTGGACTATGGTCTCCTTCAGGGTGGGGACGTGTGTTATTCACCTTCGGGTTCCCAAAGTTTGCACGGTGCCTCAGATAAACATTTGTTGAATGAGTGGGTCAGCACATTGTTCCCTCATAAAAACGAAGGTGGTGTTTTCTGTACTTGGCAGCATCAGACCCTCCAGGCTTTGCTGAGCAGCCTCCCAGGTGATGCTCATAAAGTGATGCACTGGAGCCACCTGGGACTGGCACTCTGGCTCAGTGACATCACATGGGTAGTTTAAAACTGGGCTTGGTGGAAGCATTTACACCATGGAAATTGGCAAACGCTACGCATCAGGGTTTGGTTTGTGAGAGCCAGCTGACCCCACACCATTGAGTCTACTCATCTCTGGTCCAAGAACTGGTATCTGAGAGTTGTTTACCTTGGGTGGGATCAGCAAACTCCAGCCTCTGGGCTTAACACAGCCTGCTGCCTGCTTTTGTACTTCTCAGGGGGCTGGGAATAGTTTTTACATTTTTAAAGGGTTGCAGAAGTACAGGGATGAGGAGGAAGAAGAGGAAAAGATTAAGAAGATAAAAGCAGGAAAAGAAAAAGAGAAAGATGGAGGAGAAGAAATGACAGAAATCACACATGCCTGTGAAGCTAAAATGATTACTACCTGGCCTTTCATGGAAAAGTCTGTGGACCTCTGATTTAGGGAAGATTTTTAAACTTGATTGTACGTGAAAATCACTGTGCAGAATTTTAATGCATTCTCACACTTGGACCCCATGATGCCTGAGGTGGGGTCCATAAAATTAAAAGCTCCCCAGGGGACCCCCCTTTTCTGTCTGACACCAGCTCCCCTGGCCCCCACCCTCTCTCAGAGCTTCCCTATCTCATCTCTACCCTCATTTCTAGCCTGCCACCCTAAGTGTTCCCTGCCCTAGTATGAGGGTCTCTTGCCTTGGATCTGAAAAGCATCGTTTTATCTGGAAACAAGTTGAGGGGAGTGGGCAGGGCCTCAAGGTGAGCAGGACTCCAAATTGGGAGGGGTTATGGGAGGAGTGCTGATAGCTGAGCTATGTTCTGTTTGCCTCCTGACTCCTACCCCGAAGTCTGGAGCCCACTGAAGACACGGGGTAGAAGTATCACTCCTGGGGGTGGGTAAACTGGGTGGGGTGGAAGTTGTTTGTCACCCATGTCTAAGGCAGGAGGAGTATTTGAAATTCTTTTTGCCATTTTACTGAGTACCTTTGAGAAGAAAGGGGGTACGGGGTCTTGGAAGATGCACCCCTCACCTGCCATATGTGCACCTGTTTGCTCTGAGGTATGACTATCACAGAATGTGGCAGGTGGGTGGTTTAACCAGCATGCCAGACCCGATAACACAGCCCCAAGGACGTGGGTCTGGTATGTGACCCTGGGAGGCCGCTGTCAGGGGAGCAGTTGTGAAACTTCCTTCGGCACCACGTCCAGAGCCTGCAGTAAACTCTTCTAAACTTAGTCTGTGTCGGTAATTTTACTGGGGGGGCAGGTTATTTTTTAGACATAACTAAAACTCAAATAGAGTGACATGATTTGGGGGAATCCAATAATTTGTACAAAATAAAGAAATGTACAGTTAGGCAGCCTAGCTTAGTGGTTAAGAGCATGGATTCTGGAGCTTGACCATCTGGGTTCAAAGCCAGCCTCTACCACTTACGAGCCCTACAAACATGGTCGAGTTACTTAGTTTGTACCTTATTTTCTTATCTGCAAAATGGGATCATATAGTTACTTACTGCACAGAGCTGTTGTGAGGATTAAATGCATTAATACAAATAAAGGGCTGGAGTCTTCACTGTTGATTGGAGTCCAAGTGCAGCACATGCTGGCTTAGAGGATACCAACAAATTCTAGAAATGTTCTGGGCTGCGCAGCAGTGTGATTTTACCAAGCGTACCTCTTCCCAGCCTGGCTTTTTTGAAGACTCACTCGGATGCATGTGTGCAACATTAAGGTGGGTTTCTGGGCTCTGCCTTCTCCTTGTCACTTGAAGAGGATGCTGGCTTAGCCCATTTTGTCCCCCCACTGTTGCTTCAGCTCCTGCCTTTCCAGGAGGGCTCTTTGGAGCTTCGTAATGCAGACTGGGAAGCAAAGGGAAAGAGGGGGGTCTGGGGCAGAACCTGTTCCAGGATTTACAAACAGGAGAATCTTAAGGAGGCAGAAATGGCTGGAAGTGGGGAACTTTTTCCACTGAACAACTATAAACTATGTTTGCTCTCCCCTGTATTTGACATTGGGCATGTCTATTGCCAATATTAAAGAACGAGGAAAAGGATGAAGATTGCAGGGGGCTCACCTTCCCCTGGCTCCCCTTAGCATCAAATGGGGATATCTGGCAGTGGAGGGTGAGAGGGTGTAGAAATAGCTGGAATATGTGAATAGATGCTAGAGAAAGGAGATTTCAAAGTTTTGCTGTGGCCCATCTGTGTAGGCCCTTTTGCAGAACTGGAAAATAGGAAATGTAAAGAACTTGAAATATGTACAGTTCTGACTTTCGACACACACGCAGACTTGTTTAACCAACACCACAATCAGGATGCAGAGCAGGCCCATTACCTCCAACACCTCCCTCGGGCCTCCCTGCGTAATCACCCTCACCCCTGTCCCAGCCCTGGTCGGCGCTGCTTTCTCCCTCACCGTGGAGCCATCTTTTCAAACGTGTCCTATGACCTCGTGGTGTGTAACCTTTGAGACTGGCTTCCTTCAGTCATCATAATGTCTGAGATTCATCCAAGTCTATAACACGTTCTTTTTTATTGCTGAGTAGTGTTTCTTTGCATGGATATACCATAGTTTGTTTATTGATTCAGCACTGAGGGACTTTTGGGTTGTTTCCAGTTTTGGCAATTTTAAATTAGAACTGCTATGAACATTTATGTTTTGTGTAAAGATAAGTTTTCATTTTTCTAAAGTAAATATTCAGGAGTAAGATTCCTGAGTCATCTGGTAGATGCACGTTGAACTCTCTGAGAAGCTGTCGAACTGTTTTTCGGAGTAGCTGCACTATTTTCCATTTCCACTCACAACAAATGAGCATCCCTGTTACTCACCATCCTCTCTAACACTTTGTATTGCCGGTCCTTTTTATTTTAGCCACCCTGATCAGTGTGTAGTGACATCTCAGAGTGGTTTTCATCTGCATTTCGCTAATGGCTAATGGTATTGAACATAATCACATTCATACGGTGAACTTGGGTGAAGTGTCTATTAAACTCTTTTGCCCATTTTTAAATTGGGTTGTTTTCTTATTGCTGAATTTTAGGAATTCTTTATGTATTCTGGATGCAAGCATTATGTTGCATGTGTAATTTGAAAATTCCCCCCACCCCAGGCTATAGTTTGTCTTTTCAATCTCTTTGCATTGCCTTTGCAGAGAAAACCTTTTTAATTTTGAGGAAAGCCAATTCACACATTTTTGAGAATGGATCATTCTTTTGGTGCTACATCTAAGAACTTTTTGTTTAACTTGGTTTTGCATTCTTGGGATAAACTCCACCTGGCCATGATGTATTATTCTTTTTATATAAATTGCTAGATCAGTTAGCTAATAATATACTGTTGAGGATTTTTGCATCTGGGTTCCTGAGGGGTGCTGGTTTGTAGTTTTACTACAGATTTATTATAGTTTTTGACTGGCTTTGGTGTAAGGATAGTCCTGGTCTCATAAAGAGTGTTGGGAAGTGTTTGTCTTCTGGTATTTTTTGGAAGAGGTAGTATAAAATTGGTGTTATTCTTTACATGTTTGGTAGAATTTGCCTGTGAAGATATCTAGGCCTGTAGATTTTTTTTAACAAATGGTTTTAAAATACAGATTAAATTTTTTAAAAAGTTACAGAACTGTTGACACTATTCTTTTATCTTGGGTGACTTGTGGTCATCTCTGGCTTTTGAAGAATTGGTCCATTTAGTCTAAGTTGTCAAATTTATGTTCATAGAGTTAGTTGTTTGTAGTATCACCCACTTACCTTTTTAAGGTCTGCAGGGTCTATAGTTGATGTCTCTTTCATTCTTGATACTGATCATTGTTTTTATTCCTCCAGTCCTGCCACTGATTTATTAATTTTATTGTTCTCAAGATCCAGCTCTTACTTTCTTTGATTTTCTCAATTGTTTCCTGCTTTCAGTTTTATTATTTTTTATTTTTTAAAGATTTTATTTATTTGTTTTTAGAGAAAGGGAGGGAAAAAGAGAGGGAGAGAAACACAAATGTATGGTTGCTTCTCACGTGCCCCCTGCTGGCGACCTGACCCGAAACCTAGGCACATGCCCTGACGGGGAATTGAACTGGCAACCCTTTGGTTTGCAGGCCAGCACTCAATCCACTGAGCCACACCAGAGAGGGCTACTTTCAGTTTTATTGATTTCTGCTCTTATCTTTATTATTACCTTCCTTCTGCTTAACTTGGTCTTATTTTGCACTTCTTTTGCTGGTTTTTCAAAGTGGAAACTTATATAGTTGAGTTGAAGACTTTCTTTTCTAATACAAACATTTAAGACTAACAGTTTCCCCCTCAGTACTGCACTAGCCATATTGCACAAATAAGTTGTATTTCCTTTTTTATTTACTTCAAAATATGTTCTGATCTCTCTTGAGACTTTCTGTTTGGTCCATGTGTTATTTAGAACTGTGTTGTTTAATTCCCAGATGTTTACACATTTCCTGTTATCTTTCTATTACTGATTTTAATTTAATTCTATTATGATCAGAGAACATATATTATATGATTTCAATTTATTTGAATTTGTTAAGAATCGTTTTATGACCCAACACATGGTCTATCTTTGTGAATGTTCCATGTGCCCTTGAAAAGAATGTGCTCGTACATCTTGCTGTTGTTGGGTGGAGTGTTCATAAATGTCATGAGATTCAGTTGGTTTGTAGTTATGTAGTTCTATATTGATAGAGCTAAAGAGCCATAAACCACCTTTGTAGCTGCGACCTTGTTGATTTTTCTCTTTACTACTTCTATCAACTACTGAGAGAGGAGTTCAAGTCTTCTAACACATTGTGAATTTGTCTATTTCTATTTCTCTTTTTAGTTCTATTTCTTCATACTTTTTGAAGCTCTGTTGTTGGGTGAATACATACATTATGATTAGTCTGCCTTCTGGCCAGCTGACCCTTTCATGATTATGTGACGTTTCTCTTTAGCACGGGCAGTTTTCCTTGCTCTGAGCCCGCTTTGTCTGATATCAACTCCGACTTTCTTTTGATTGTGTTTGCATAGTATATCTTTTTCCACTCATTTGCTTTTAACATATCGATATCATATCTAAAGTGAGTTTCTCATAGATCACATATGATTGGATAATTTAAAAAATCAGTTGTCATAATCTCTTTTAAATTGGTGTGTCAGACTTAGGTCTGCCACTTTATCTGTTCTCTCTCTCTCCTCTGTTTTTCTCTTTTCTGTTTTTTTTTTTTTTTGTATTTTTTAGTATTCCATCTTGACATTTCTTTGGTGTTTTTGACTATATCTTTTTAAAACCAGTATTTTAGTGATTGCACTAGAGTTTACAACATAAATACTGTACCTAACTTTTCTCGGTTGCATTTAGAATGAGTATTGCACCACTTCTAGTGGAACGTAGGCACCTTCTCAAAATATAGGGGCCTTGGCCTTCCCCTCGCGTTGTAGTTATCATACGTCATACACCTATGGACACTAAACGTGCCATCAAGGACTTGAATTATTTTGGATTCATTTTGGTTACTCAGCTCTGTTTGTTTCTTTGTTTGTTTGCACAGTGTCCTGCGACCGGACCAAATACATGGTTGTGAAACATGACAAATGGGATGTGATGAACATGTTTTTTAAATAAAGGAAAAACGTTCCCAGGACAGATTTTTATAGATAAGCCCGAAGCGGGTGTTGGCAACAGAATGCCTCCCTTTCGTACCTCGCCCGGAACACTGGAAGTGGGGGGAAATTGGAGAAGAAGAGAAAACAGTGTTGCTTCAGCTGAAACGCAGGTTGGAAGAATGAGGACCTAAGATAGCCAGGGAGACCGAAGGGACACATAAACTGTGGGTGGGCTGAGTGGGAGGAGGTGTTTCAGAGCCACAGACCTCCTATAACTCTTCTTTTTTGGCATTCAGAAGCGGGAGCAGAAAGACCTCTGCATGATAGGGTTTGAGTCCCATCATAGCTGCTCAGAAGACTTTGATGCTGTGAGAGCTCCCTCCCCCTCCGATCTCAGTTCCTTTCATAAGGTAACCCTGTCAAAGACCTTGCACTGTGCCTCTCATTTTCTCTGAGGACTTTTCCCCCAGCTTTGGGTGGTTCCTTCACATATACCCGAAGGCCTGTCAGTGCTCCGCTGAAAAATCAATAGGACCCTCCACTGGTCTCTCTGTGCAGCTCTCTCCTCTCTGATACTTTGTTCTTTGAATTTGAGCTGTTTTGTTCTCTTTGGAGTCTTACCTTCATTTCCTTAACTCTGGGAGTCTGACAGCTTTCACTTGAATTCCTCCTCCCTGCACCGTGGCCTATACATTGTGTATCACGGCCTTTTGTTACTGGACGTCTTATAAACCGTCACTTCTTATGTCTTGTTTGGTTTTGGTTGTTTCAGACGGGAGGATAAATCCAGTCTCTATTACTCCATCTTGGCCAGAGTAGAACTTCACGATTTACTCTTAATTCCAAGGGTCTCAGACTTTGGACTACGTAAGATTCACTCGGCAGAGCAAATGTTGAAATGCAGGTGCTCCTACCAGTGATATTGGGATCCGGGGAGGGAGCAAAGAATCCGTGGTTTAGTGCAGTGCACTGACCACCACTTCAGAGGCACTGACCTTAAACCTCCTTCCACCTTCGGACTGCAGCTGTAGTGTGTTCTACACTACATAAAAGGTCATAAAAGGTCAAAGGGCTCCAGACTCAGATTGCTTGGTTCTGGTCTGACATCTGTTTGTCACTAACCGTGATCTTGGACTAGTGTCGCAGCTTCTCTGGGTCATAATAAATACTAAAGAGGATAAAGCAGGTAAAGTGCTAGCACCTAGTAAACACTCAATCCATGCTAATTACTACTGTACATATTCTCTCACTTGATGGTGGTAAGAACCCATTTTACAGATGAAATTGTGGTCTCCAAGGGAGCTTTACGACCATTAGCTCAGCAAGCTGCAAAGTTGAAACAGGAACCCACATCTGACTTCTAGTCCAGTGCTTCCTGCCTCGGCCGACTCTGAAATGTGGGAGAGGGTCACCAGCAAGGGGTCTGCAGGTCAGTAGAGTATCTGTATGTGTGTCCGAGGGTATGTGTGAAGGTTTGAGTGTGTGTATGTGAGTATTTGCAATAATGAGGGGAAACTTTGCATTACATTTTGCGTGAAGGTCAAATCAGCTGTTAATTTTCAACTTTGTAGGAGTTACCACCAAAACATGGTGCTTTATATTATTCTAAGTCCTCGACTACACTCCAAATGAAAACCCCATTGCTGGAGCTCCATTCGTGGCTGTCTCCTGTGTGACTCTTATTCTACCTCCGACATCAGGGAATGGAAGTGAGTTGGGGTGGAGGAGGGGAGGACACTGGATTTGTGATCTATTCCTTTGCCACCTCCCTCAGTTCACCCCTCCCATCTACTCTGGTACAGCACAGTCAGAAACTCTTCACGTGCAAAGCTATTTACAAAAGTGTAGGGTGTATTTATGGATCAGGTAAGTAACGAGACACAACCCCAGTCCACTAAAGTAGCTCATTGGGTTCTGGTTTGAAGTGCTCAACTGTCCATCCCAAGTCATCCACCTCGTCAATTCCTCTTTCTTG